>CAUYQV010131164.1:0-12028 GCA_963574575.1 Galagoides demidoff
ATTATTATTTTTTGAGACAGGAGCCTCAAGCTGTCCCCCTGGGTAGAGTGCTGTGGCATCACAGCTCACAGCAACCTCCAACTCCTGGGCTCAAGCAAGTCTCCTGCCTCAGCCTCCCAAGTAGCTGGGACCACAGGTGCCTGCGACAACGCCCGGTTGTTTTTTGGTTGCAGCCGTCATTGTTTTGGCGGGCCTGGGCTGGATTCGAACCCTCCACCTTAGATGTATGTGGCTGGCGCCTTAGCCACTTTAGCCACAGGCACCGAGCCCAATCCTAACCTTTCTTAAATGAATTATTCATTACCAGGTGCAGTGGAGTGTGCCTGTAGTCCCAGCTACTTGGGAGGCTGACGGGAGGATTGCTTGAGTCCAGGAGTTCTGGGCTGTAGTGCACTATGCCAATTCAGTGTCCATACTAATTGTGGCATCACTATGGTGACCTCCCAGGAGTGAGGGGCCACCAGGTTCCCTAAGGAGGGGTGAACCAGCCCAGGTCGGAAATGGAGCAGGTCAAAGCTCCTGTGCTGATCAGTAGTGGGATCTCATCTGTGAATAGCCACTGCACTCCAGCCTCGGCAACTTAGTGAGACCCCCTCTCAAAAAAAAAAAAAAGAATTATTCATTAAAAAAAATTACTTGAACCCAGTTCTTATTCCCTGTGTATGTGGGTTTTTTTTGCTTTGGTAACAATGGTTTATTAACTTTACATGCTGACACCCTACTTGCAAAATCTTAGAGAACTTTTAAAAATTCCCCAGACTTATCTTTATCCGTAGATTCTGGATGATAAGCTCAGTACAAAGGTTGAAGTTTGATATCTAGGTCTCAGTAACATCAAACTCAGGGATCCAGATATTAAGGTAAAGTGCTTAATATACTCAGGAAATCCCTACAACAGCCTGAAGAGAGTACTATTATCCCCATTTTAAAAAAAAACCACTTTATTTAGCTATAATTGAGGAACACTACACACTGCACACAGGTAGAGCTTTATAAAGTTTGGTTTGATTAGTTCTGACATGTGCACACCCATTGAGCCATCCCACAATCAAGATACAATCATCCATCATCCCCCAAAGTTTTCTTTGTGCCCTTTTGTGCCCAGCCCATCTCTCCTTCTAACTTCATCCCTAGGCAACCACTTTCTGTCAACATAGATTAGCCTGCATTTTCTTGAATTTAAATAAATGGACTCACATATTACGTTCTTTTAATTTGTTATTTATGTATCAAGAGAAACTTCCTTAGCCGACATATTCATAACTCAGGAACAGAGGTCAGTGACAAACTTCTATGGATGGGCCAGACATGGTGGCTCACACCTGTAATCTTAGCACTCTGGGAGGCCGAGTTGGGTGAATTGCCTGAGCTCGTGGGTTCAAGAACAGCCAGAGTAAGACTGAGACCCCATCTCTAAAAAAAAAAAGCCGGGTGTTGTGGCAGGCGACTATAGTCCTAGCTACTCAGGAGGCTGAGGCAAGAGAATCACTTAAGCCCGAGAGTTTGAGGTTGCTGTGAGCTATGATGCCAGAGCACTCTACCTAGGGTGACAAACTGGGTCTCTGTCTCAAAAAAACAAAACAAAACAACAAAAAAACTTATATGGAGGGCAATTCAACCCAAAGAAATTATATTCCAAAATCAACTTTTTTCTCTGAAAGAGAACAGCCATCATCTCAAAATCTTTTATGGGGTCAGAATTTCTGTTGAAATCTGTATGTCTTTCTTGGTTCAGGCACAGCAAACTTAGAGCAGCAACCCTCAGGAATACAAATAATGTTATCACAAGATAAAGTCACAGAGGCCTGGCCAGAGGGCCACACATGAGGGCTTCAGCAAAGTCATGGTAATTACTATTTTTTTTTCTTGAGACAGAGTATCTCTTTGTTATACTTGGTAGAGTGTAATGGCATCACAGCTCACAGCAATCTCCAACCCTTGGGCCCAAATGAACCCCCTTGCCTCAACCTCCCTAATAGATGGGACTACAGGCCAGTGTCCTATTTTATTTATGAGTCTTACATTTTATATTTTCAGAACTACCAGCCCTAAAGGAGACTACAACAATATCTTCCTCTGTTTCTAAAAGTTTATAGTTTGGGATTTTACATTTAGGTCTGTGATTCATTTTGGAGTTAATTTTTGCCTGTGGCGTGAAATAGGGTTGATGTTCATTTTTTCCCCTAAACAAATGTTCAGTTGATCCAACACCATTTGTTGAAAAGAACTTTCACTTATAGCTTTCATAGGAAAGTTGTAACCCAATTATAGCCCAAGAATATGGGGAAAGGGGAGAGGGAGGGGAGGGGAGGAGGGAGGATGGGTGGAGGGAGGGTGATTGGTGGGATCATGCCTATGGTTCATCTTATAAGGGTACATGTGAACCTTTCTAAATGTAGAATACAAATGTCTTAACACAATAACTAAGAAAATGACATGAAGGCTATGTTAACCTATTTGATGAAAATATTTCAAATTGTATATAAAAAAGCACACTGTGCCCCATGACTGTATTAATGTACACAGCTATGATTTAATAAAAATAAAAAAATAAAAAAAGAACGTTCTTTCCCTTTTGAATTGCTTAGCACTTTTATTAAAAATTAGTCAACCTGGCTTGGCGCCCTTAGCTCAGGGAGTAGGGTGCCGGCCACATAAACCAAGGCTGATAGGCCCCAGCCCAGCCAAGGTCTACTAAACAACAATGACAACTGCAAAGGAAAAATAGCCAGGTGTTGTGGTGGGCACCTATAGTCCCAGCTACTTGGAAGTGCTGAGGGAAGAGAATCGCTTAAGCCCAGGAGTTAGAGGTTGCTGTGAGCTGTGATGCTATGGCACTCTACTGAGGGTGACATAGTGAAACTCTGTCTCAAGGAAAATAAATAAATAAATAGAATTAATGAAAAATAAATTTAAAAAAATTAGTCAACCTGGCCTGGCATGGTGGCTCACACCTGTAATCCTAGCGCTTTGGGATGCGGGTAGATTGCTTGAGCACATGAGTTCGAGACCAGCCTGAACAGAGAGCAAGACTCCCATCTCTACTAAAAATAGAAAAACTGAGGCAAGAGGATCCCTTGAGCACAAGAGTTGGAGGTTGCTGTGAGCTATGACACCATGGTACTCTACCCAGGATGATAGCTTGAGACTCTGTCTTAAAACAAACAAACAAACAAAAAACAATCAGTCAACCTGCTGTGTGTGTGTGGTCTACTTTTTTTCCCCCCTCAAAGCAGAGTCTCATTTTTATCCCCTTCAGTAGAATGCTGTGCTGTCATAGCTCACAGCAACCTCAAACTCCTGGCTCAAAAAAAAGAAAAAAAAAATCTTGGCTCAAGTGATCCTCTTGTCTTACCCTCCCAGTAGCTGGGACTACAGGCTCCTGCCACAATGCCCAGCTATTTTTCAGAGAGGATCTCCCTTGTGGTCAGGCTGGTCTTGAAATCCAGAGTTCAAGAAGTCCACCTTGTCTTGGCCTCCCAGAGGGTTAGATTTACAGGCTTGAGCCACTATGCCCAACCTTTGGTCTACTTCTGAACTCTGCTCCATTGGTCTTTATGTTTATCTTTTCATTAATACCAAACTGTTTAGCTACTGTAGCTTATGGTAAGTTTTGGAATTAGGTAAAGTATTCCAACTTACTTCTTCCTTCTTTTTTTTGAGTCAGGGTTACTATGTCACCCTCAGTAGGCGGCTGTGGTGTCATAGCTCACAGCAACCTCCAACTCTTGGGCTTAAGTGATTCTCTTGCCTCCGCCTCCCAAGTAGCTGGGACTACAGGTGCCTGCCACAACACCCGGCTATTTTTTTGTTGCAATTGTCATTGTTGTTTAGCTGGCTCAGGTGGGGTTCCAATATGCCAGGCTGGGTGCATAGGGCGGGCACCCTACCCACTGACCTATAGGCGCCACCCTCATTCTTCCTTCTCTCTTTTTTTTTTTTTTTGAGACAGAGCCTCAAGCTGTCACTCTGAGTAAAGTGCCATGGCATCACAGCTCACAGCAACCTCCAACTCCTGGGCTCAAGTGATTCTCCTGCCTCCACCTCCCAAGTAGCTGGAACTACAGGCTCCTGCCACAACGCCTGGCTATTTTTTGGTTGCAGCCATCATTGTTGTTTGGTGGGCCCAGGCTGGATTCAAACCCGCCAGCTCAGGTGTATGTGGCCCCCGCCTTAGCTTTTTGAGCCACAGGCGCTGAGCCCATTCTTCCTTCTTAAAAGTGCTTTTGTTACTCTAGGTCCCTTACATGTCTAGGTGCTCAGTAAACATGTCTTATTCTTGAATAAATGAATAAAGGATTAAAATGATTACCATGTGTAACTAACAAAACAACTGTGAATCTAAAGTAACATAAGAAGCCATTGACTAATGTATCCAAGAACTAAAAATCTAATACAATCGGTGATTTGTTCTGAAGAATCAAGAGTATTGGACAAAGCTACCCCATAACTTCAAAACACTGAATCAAATGAGGTGTGAATTGAGAATTTTTAGGATTCCTGGCTTGGCGCCCATAGCACAGTGATTATGGCACTGGCCACATGCGTGGAGGGTAGAGGGTTCAAACCTGGCCTGGGCCAGCTAAACAACAATGACAACTGCAACAACAACAACAAGCCAGGCATTGTAGTGGGCGCCTGTACTCCCAGCTAGTTGGGAGGCTGAGGCAAGAGAATTGCTTAAGCCCAGGAGTTGGAGGTTGCTGTGAGCTATGATGATGCCACAGGCACTCTACCAAAGGTGACATAGTGAGACTCTGTCTCAAAAAAAAAAAAAAATTAGGATTCCTGCAGATCATCTAGGGCAGGAAAAAAAAGAAAATAATTATTAGGGGTTAAGTAGGGAAATAAAGGAGAATGGGTATTCTAGATAGGGCTAGCCAGCAAAAGGCATGAAAGTACAGATGATGTATTTGGATTGTCACTATTATAATACTTAATTTTTTTTCAGGGATGATATTAAAAACAAATACAGTGGCCTGGTGTGGTCCACTCAAACTCGTAATCCTAGCACTCTGAGAGGCCAAGGTGGGTTGATTGCTTGAGCTCCAGAGTCAGAGACCGGCCTCAGCAAAAGTGCAACTCCATCTCTTCTGTACTAATTATAGAAAAACTAGCTCCCCAAATTGTGACAGATGCCTGTAGTCCTAGCTACTAGGGAGACTGAGGCAGGTGGATTGCTTGAGTCCAAGAGTTTGAGGTTGCTGTGAGCTCTGATGCTACAGCACTCTACCCTGGGCACCGAGTGAAACTCTGTAAAAAAGGGAAATTCCTTGAATAGCTTGTAAGTAGTATGATACATATAGTTTCGAGAGGTACATCTATCCAGATTGGAATTCACTTTCCACTTTCCAGCTCATCAACTTCTATTTGTATCTAAAAGATGGTATATAATGCATATGACCAAAGCATTTGTACCCCTGTAACATTCTGAAATTTTTTTTAAAGGTGGTAAGAGCTGGGTGCTATGGCTCACACCTATAATCCTAGCACTTGGGAGACCAAGACCTTGTCTCAAAAAATAACCAGGTGTTGTGGCAGGCACCTATAGTCCCTGGTACCTGGGAGACTGAGGCAAGAGGATGGCTTGAGCCCAAGAGTTTGAAGTTGCTGTGAGCTGTGATGTAATGGCACTCTACTCAGTGCAACAACGTGAGACTCTTGTCTCCAAAAATAAATTAATTTTTAAAAATGTGGTAAGGTGGTATAATACTGGTTCTCTTTTCCTGCCTTCTCCTCTTGCACAACAGACCACTTCGGTCACTTTGTGAAAGAAAGATAGACATCCCACCCATCCAAATTTTATAATGATATATTGTTCTTAGGTAGACAAAAGCTTGAGGTGCCAAATAAAATTCCATCTCTAAATAATGGTGCTAGGATTGGCATTCAAAAAGTAAACAACTCTAAAGAGTAGGTAAAATTTCTTTTGGCAGGTCAGGAGGCTTATAATGTGCAGCTTTTGACAATATAAGTGAAGGAGATAATCAAATTGTCCACAAGAAATAATTAAACGTAATTTTTTTTGAGACAGTCTCATTATGTCATCCTCAGTAGAGTGCTATGGTATCATAGCTCACAGCAACCTCAAATTCTTGGACTTAAGCAGTTCTCTTGCCACAGCCTCACAAGTAGTTGGGACCACAGGCACCCACCACAACACCCAGCTATTTTTTTGGTTGTTGTTGTTGTAGTTGTCATTGACGTTTAGCAGGCCTGGGCTGGGTTTGAACCCACCAGCCCCAGTATATGAGGCTGGCGCCCTAACTACTGAGCTATGGGTGCCAAGCCGTTAAACATATTTTTAAATGAAAAGTTACCAAGGCTGGGCACCATGGCTCACGCCCATAATCCCAACACTTGGGAGACCAAGGTGGGTGGATTGCCTGAACTCACGAGTTAGAGACCAACCTGAGCAATAGCGAGAACTCGTCTCTAAAAAAATAGCCAAGTGTTGTGGCAGGTGCCTGTAGTCTCAGCTACGTGGGAGGCTGAGGCAAGAGAATCACTTGAATCCAAGAGTTTGAGGTTGCTGTGAGCTAAGATGCCATGACACTCTACCAAGGGTGACCGAGTGAGAATCTGTCTCAATTAAAAAAAAAAAAAGAAAGGAAAGAAAAGTTACCAAGTCATCTTGGCATATAGCTTGGTAGTCATCCAAAGAATTAAGACACACTACTATGGCTCAGTGCCTATGGCTCAATGGTTAGGGCTCTGGTCATATACACCAGGGCTGGTGGGTTCGAACCTAGTCTGGGCCTGCTGAACAACAATGACAACAACAACAAAAATAGCCAGGTGTTGTGGTGGCTACCTGTAGTCCCAGCTACTTGGGAGGCTAAGGCAAGAGAATCACATAACCCCAAGAGTTTGAGGTTGCTGTGAGCTGTGATGCTACAGCGCTCTACTGAGGGCGACATAGTGAGACTCTGTCAAAAAAAAAAAAAGACATACCGCTATAACAAAACTTATAGCTTTATGAGAAAATGGCCTGAAAAGGGGTAAAAGATTTTTTTTTTTAAATTTCTGCCTGAGACTACAGGCATCCACCAGAATGCCTGGCTAGTTTTTCTGTTTTTAGCAGAGAGGGGGTCTAGACATTTTTCTGTCTTTTCAGAACTCCCTTACCCTTTTTGAGAACTGAAATCTACATCCTTGCCTCAGGCCAGGGGTCCAAAAGAGCAGGAGAGTGTCACTTGATCTTTGTGCCACCTTAGTTCTCAAAAAGGGTAAGGGTATTTGAAGAGACAGAAACCATCTTTACCCCTTTCCTCTCATTTTTAGGTGATTCTCTCTGTTACATATTACCCACTATCAATTTTACCCTTCCATATCTATGGGAGGAGGGGTGACATAGTACTTACTTCTGCATGCTAGGAAGGGTCTCTCATAAACTATTTCTTAGAGGTTTAACATAAGCCTGCTTCTAAAGGGCTACCTTTATCCAGAGGAGGGCAAGTAGCGATACCTTATTCCACTTTAGGTGGGTTCCATGTAATTATCATTCTAGATATTGAACTTTGCTTACTTGCTGGGTTCTTGCTCGTAAAATCAGAGCAGTGAGGAGTGAGACCACATGTAGTGAGAATAAGATGGAATTAGTCAAGCTAGGACAGAGATTGAGATGGGTGCCAGCTGCTGGCATAAGATAGATAACTGCCTGCCACCGATGTGTACCAGGGGGCTGTGCAGGATAAAAGATGAAAGGACAAAAAGATGAGAATACCATAACTCTGAAATGATGACAGGCACCATTACTCTTAGATTGGTCCAGATAGGGCCGGAACAGGACAAGATAAGAACCAATGGGCCAAGTACTGTCATGATGAAAGTTAACGAGCTAAGTGCTGTGACAAATTGTCTTACTTATCCATTAGTTGCTAGATCTGCATTATGTTACCTTATTGTTATCTAACTGCAAGTTTCGCTTCTGTAAAAGGGGTCATTGTGACTGCATGCTCGCTTTTTGCTTCTTTTGCCAACTTTCTTTTTGCTTGTAATTGCTAATTTTCAGCCCTCCTGTTTAGCCCTTAGCCAACTTTCAGACTAGAAAAACCTCAACTTCAGACCCTTCAACCGATCTCACTTAGTCTGCTTTAGACTTTGCTGAGACAGCCCTGCTTAACAAAAGACTCATTTTTGAAATTCTAATTTGAGTCTATGGTCCTTATCTTGCCCCATAACAAGATGACACACTTGGTCCAGCTGGGATAGGGCTTATCTGACCTTCACCTCTTATCTTCCATCCATGTTGTTTTGTAAATTAGGCTTTAACCTAAAAATGTATACCTTGAATGGTTCAGGGTAATTAATTTAGGGGATTAACTTTTTTTTTTTTTTGGTAGAGATGGAGTCTCACTTTATCACCCTTGGTAGAGTGCTATGGCATCACACAGCTCACAGCAACCTCCAACTCCTGGGCTTAGGCGATTCTCTTGCCTCAGTCTCCCAAGTAGCTGGGACTACAGGTGCCCACCACAACATTTTTTGTTGCAGTTTGCCTGGGGCTGGGTTTGAACCTGCCACCCTTGGTATATGAGGCCAGCACTGTACCCACTGAGCCACAGGAGCCACCCAGGAGATTAACTTTTGTTTTGTTTTGCGATAGTCGCACTTTGTTGCCCTGGGTAGAGCGCCTTGGCCTCACCCTTCATAGCAACCTCAAACTCTTTGGGTTCAAGTGATCCTCTTGACTCAGTTTTTTTCTCTTTTTAGTAGAAATAGAGTCTGACTCTTGCAAAGGCTAGTCTCAGACTCCTGAGTTCAAGCAATCCACCTGTGTTGGCCTCCCAGCGTGCTGGGATTACAGGCATGAGCCACTGTGCCAAGTGGAGATTAATTTTTGAATTGAAATGTTATTTATATGGAACATGGGTTATACACATTATTGTTTATTATGGTGATTATTGTTGTTTAAGATAAGGGGTGGTATGGTTCTTGCTTTTTTAAAATTAAATCATAGCTGTGTACATTAATGCAATCAGGGGGTACAATGTGCTAGTTTTACACACAATCTGAAATGCTTTCATCAAACTGGTAAGCAACAGTTCTTGCTTTTAACATTTATGTCTAAAGCTGTGATTTTTGGAAGTGGAAAAACAGAACAGTCTTGGAGAGTCTATACTCACTGTTCTCCAGTCTTGCTGACCTTATGACAAAAAGTTTGATGGACCTATTCCTGTCTCTGCATGTTGGCTGACAGTGACAGGTGGCCAGACCCTCTTTGTGGTGACCACTAAGGGACCCCTGGACTGCTCCAATAAGTGCTGTGCTGGGGAAGCCTGGTGGTCACTTGGACAGGTGGGCCCAGGGGTGCAGTGCTTGGATGCTCCTAGCAGCACCTCTGGGAGATTCCTCCTGGGAGTCTTCAGGCTCTGCCCTCAAGCACGTACCCTTGCCATCACGAAGGCCCACCTGCTTTATTCTGGCTGTGTGCTGAAAACTTCAGTTCTCATCACTTCTGGTTTTGTTCTTGAGAAATCTGGTGTTTCTGTATCTGGTCTGTGTCATGGGGCTCATGTCTCAATCCTCAATGACAGTCTGTTGGGGCATATTCTGTCTCATTGGTCTCAGAAAGGGAAACTGCCTATAACTAAAACTGCAATGAAATTTTACTGTAACACAGCATGGCCAACGTATTATCTTCTCCTTTTTCTCTTCTTCTGTTTTTTTTTTTGAGACAGAGTCTCATTCTGTTGCCCCAGGCTAGAGTACTATGGCATCACAGCTCACAGCAACCTCAAACTCCAGGGCTCAAGTGATCCTCTTGGCTTAGCCTCCTGAGTAACTGAGACTATAGGTGCCTGTCACAACTCACCCGTCTATTTTTTCTATTTTTTAGTTGACACCAGAGTCTAGCTTTTTGCTCAGGCTGGTCTCAAACTTCTGAACTCAAGCAATCCACCCAACTATGCCTCCCAGAGTGCTAGGATTATAGGCATGAGCCTCTGTGCCTGGCCGGATGTATCATCTTGCCTCTGGAGAAAAGTGGCCTTTGAATGATCCTTCCATTATTATAATGATGTTACCTTGTTCAAAACAACAGAGCTCATTAAAATAATTAAGTTTGTTATTTTTTTCTTGGCAGGATGTATGAGTTTAAAAGCAGTAATTAAGGCGGTGCCTATAGCTTGGTCAGCAAGGGCACTGGCCACATACACTAGAGTGGTGGGTTTGAACCCAGCCTGGGTCTGCTGAGCATCAGTGACAACTGCAACCAAAAAATAGCCAGGCACTGTGGCAGACACCTGTAGTTCCAGCTACTTGGGAGGTTGAGGCAAGAGAATTGTTTAAACCCAAGTTTGAGGTTGCTGTGAGCTGTGATGCCACAGCACTCTACCCAGGGCAACAGCTTAGGACTATGTCTCAAAAAAAAAAAGCAGTAATTAAAACCATATTTATATATCGAATTTATAGGGTGTAAAAATGGTTAGCAGAAAAATATCTTAAAATGATAACTAAAACCTAGGTAAATTGCTAAGATAAACAAATTAGGTAATTAAAAGATTAATAGTCTGAATAAAAATATATGTTTAAAAGGCAGCAAATATAAATTCTACTTCTCTTTTTTTTTCTGAGTCCTTGTGCATGGTAGGAAAATTCTGCTTCTGTCTGTGTATATACAGCATGCCCCATGCCTATGATATTTCATTACCAAAATATATAAAAGAGCACTAATTAATTGGCTTATGAAAGACAGAAAAGGCCAGGTGTGGTGGCTCACATCTATATTCCTAGCACTCTGGGAGGCCAAGGCAGGTGGATTGCCTGACATCAGGAGTTGGAGAATAGCCTAAGCAAGAGCCAGACCCCCCAGCTCTAAAACTAGCCTCATGGCCAGGTGTGGTGGCTCACACCTGTAATCCTAGCACTCTAGGAGGCTGAAGTGGGTGAATGGCTTTAGGTCATGAGTTTAAGACCAGCCTAAGGGGAAAAAAAAAAAGCAAGAGCCTGTCTCTACTAAAAATAAAAAAACTGAGGCAAGAAGATCACTTGAGCCCAAGTTGGAGGTTGCTGTGAGCTATGATGCTACAGCACTCTATCCAGGGAGACAACTTGAGTAAAAAATTTGAATCCAGGGTGACAACTTTGAATCAAAAATAAATACATAAATAAAAAACTAGCCTGGTGTTATGGCAGGCCCCCGTAGTTCCAGCTACTTGGGAGGCTGAGGCAAGATGATCACTTGAGCACAAGAGTTTGAGGTTGCTGTGAGCTATGATGTCATGGCACTGTATTGATGTCGTGCCCAGGAGTTCCACAAAGACCACACTGCCAAGCAAGTCAAATTTGCAGCATAGGCCTTTTATTGGCGAGCCAGCCGGCAACTGCCTCAGTGTCCCAACATGGGGTTTCTGCGAGCAGCCCCGAGTGCTTAAGGAGTTGGGTTTTTAAGGCTTGGTTTGCATCCTGGTTGGCATGCAGGCTGTCCAGGCATTCAGGTAGGGTAGCAAGCAAGCATTGTACAGAAACAGAATTTTGTGGTTAGTTAAGTTTTAATATTTTCCCATACATCTTAGTTTCAGTACTTTTCCTCCGTATATCTTTGTCTCATTATTCATACATTTTTGTCTCAGTATTTTCTCTACCTGGTATTGCCTAAAGGTCAGTCTGGGGACAGTCGGTTCATTTCCCAGGCCCAGGAGTTAGTCAGGAAAGAAGTTAGTGAGTACTTTCCATCTGTTTGGGGAGTGAACCAGACTTACTTCATTTTATTGAGGGCTTGCAGCCCAGGAACTTGCTGGGAGTTAACTGGTATTTTTCTATTTTAGCGTAGGCTTAACACTGAGGGTGACAGAGTGAGACTCTGTCTCAGGAAAAAAAAGAAAGGAAGAAAGAAAGAGCAAGAACTTAAATCAAACATTTTGTTGTAACCCAGCCCTCTTTCCCCTGCCCACTCCTATCCCCCAGCCCTCCCCGGTTCCTCCCCGCCCCAGCTCATTTCCCTCCTCCTCCCTTCTCCCCCCAAGAGTCAACTCGGGAACAAGGCAGGTCCCTCCTCCCCCCATGGTGGCTGAGAACAGTGCTT
>CAUYQV010131165.1:0-37278 GCA_963574575.1 Galagoides demidoff
CCAGCTACTTGGGAGGCGGAGGCAGGAGACTCGCTTGAGCCCAGGAGTTGGAGGTTGCTATGAGCTGTGATGCCATGGCACTCTACCCAGGGGGATAGCTTGAGGCTCCGTCTCAAAAAAAAAAAAAAAAAAAAAGAAAGATATAAAACTAAAAATAGAGAATTGGGATTCATCATCTAGAGGTGAAGATATATGGGATTGCTCAAAGAGAGAAGCCGAGCACTCCATCTTATAAAGAACCTGAGGAGAGGAAGAGAGAAGGAAGGAAAGACAACCTGGATAGGGTTGTTATCTGGTCATTCACTTGTAAATGTTTGTTGCATGCTTGCAGTGTGCCAAGTATTGTATTAGGTGCTAGGTTTATATTGCTAAGCAAAAATGAGCATGTGACAGAGTTTTCAGATTATGGAGTTTCACTAGAGGGACTGGATTGAACATTCAGGAATACCCATCCTTCACCATATTCTAAAATGCTCTGGTGCTCATGCCTAGCTTGAACTAACCTGTAATGCTAGCACTCTGGAAGGCTGAGGTGGGTGGATTGCTTGGGTTCAGGAGTTCGAGACTAGCCTGAGCAAGAGTGAGACCCCGTCTCTAAAACAGCCAGGCTTGGCGCCCATACTTCAGTGGTTAGGGCGCTGGCCACATACACCCAGGCAGGCAGGTTTGAACCAAGGTCCAGTCTGCTAAACAACAATGACAACTGCAATAAAAAAAAGCCATGTGTTGTGGTGGGTGCCTGTAATCCTGAGTACTTGGGAGGCTGAGACAAGAGAATCCCTTAATACCAAGAGTTTGAGGTTGTGAGCTGTGATGCTATGGCACTCTATTGAGGGAGATACAGTGAGACTCTGTCTCAAAAAAAAAAAAATAGCCAGGCATTGTGGTGAACGCCTATAGTCCTAGATCCTCAGGAGGCTGAGGCAAGAGGATCGCTTGAGTGCAAGAGATTGAGGTTGCTGTGAGCTCTAATGCCACAGCACTCCACTGAGGGCAACCGTGTGAGACTCTGTCTCAAAAAATAAATGAATGTCCCTTTGCTAGACATTGGAACTGGAGGCTGAAATGGGTGAAGATATTTAAAGTGTTTAAGATATTTAAACTGCATAAGTGTTGTGCAGTCAATGCTTCAGCTTCTCAAGGAGTAGGAAATAGGAGCATTAACTTGAGAGCTTTGGGGGAATAAAGTGTATGTGTGTGTGCATGCGTGCGGGTGCGCCCCAGGAGGGGTAGTTCCTATTATCCTGCATCAGCCAGCCATGTTTTCTGCTCCCCATTGGATTCCTCCTCGTCCCTGCTCTCAGACTGTGCTCTCTTCTGGTTTCTCTTATTGTCAGGATAAGTAGTGTTGGGGGGAAAGCTTAGTAGGTGTTCGCAGGTTGAGAAAAATTCTCACAAAGAGAATAGGATATATAAAAGTAAAAAGTTTTTTTATCTTAGAGGAGAGAGGGAGTAGGAGAATGAAAGAGTGAGGGAAAAAAGCAAAAAAGAGAACAGGGAGATGTCATGGGATCCAAAAGAAGAAAGGAAGAATGCCAGCACTTGAGGCCAAGTGGCTAGCTGATTTTAAAGGGGGTGTAGATTGGCGAGGTACAGTCAAGAAACTGCTTTATCCACTTTCTTCTTGGCAGTGGGTAGATAACAAGCTGGGCTGGATGTCAAAATCCAAGAGCTGATTTGTCAGCTTTTCTGTGGAGATGAGATTATCTGGGATTGTTACAGAAGATGTAAGTGTCCTTGAGAATATGGCTGGGGCCTGAAGTGCCTTCTCTGGCTGTTCACTCAAGAACTCTGTAAAGCAGATTGTCAAAAAAGCAATTTTGAAAGAGAAAGATTTGCCTCTCTATGGCTCAGCACCTGTAGGTCAGTGACTAGGGCACCAGCCATGTACACTGGAGCTGGAGGGTTTGAATCCAGCCCAGGCCTGCCAACAACAATGACGATTCCAACCAAAAAATAGCTAGGATATTGTGGTGGGTGCCTATAGTCCCAGCTACTTGGGAGGCTGAGGCAAGAGAATCGCTTAAGCCCAAGAACTTGAGGTTGCTGTGAGCTATGATGGCACAGCACTCTACCCAGGGTGACATAGTGAGACTTTGTCTCAAAAAAAAAAGAGTTGTCTCTTCTGTCTGTCCTGCCCATTTCAGAAGTGCAAAACAGAACTCTTGAGGGGTAGGTGCCTGTTAGCAGGAGAATTTATAGGATTGATCTTTAACTGTTACTAGAAAATTGCAGGATTAGATATTTTCTTGTTCTTGCTATTTTTGCAAGGTTGTCCCTTTCAAGTAGTCAGTTACCATGTGACTTATTTCCCAGGGCCTAACGAACACATACTTTACTTTCATTTGTTACCTGCTTATTCATTAGTTTCCAGCAAGTGCCAATAGATGTCCCTTGGAACACATAGCATGAAGCGGGACCTGCCTGTAGCACCATCATTTGAGACTCCAGGTTTAGGATTTTAGATTTACATCTGACTTTCCACGCTTTTGCATCACTGCCTCACGGAGACAAGCAGAACTGCAGTATGGACCTCTCTGGCCCATATTATGGTAACAGCCTCCTGACTAATTGCTGACTCTAGATTTCTCCTCTGGTGACTGCCTACACACAGCCTTTGGCAATGTACTCTTTTGAATTCTCTTGTTTCATCTTACTGAGACGTTTCCTTCTGATTATGTTGAACCTAAACTTCAGCCTAAAGGCCATGACGGTGGCTCTTGCCTGTAATCCTAGCACTCTGGGAGGCCAAGGCTGGTGGGTTGCTTGAGCTCAGGCGTTTGAGACTAGCCTGAACAAGACCGAGACCCCATCTCTTAGAAATAGCCAGGCGTTGTAGTGGGTGCCTGTAGTCCCAGCTACTCAGGAGACTGAGGCAAGAGAATCACTTGAGCCCAAGAGTTTGTGGTTGCTGTGAGGTATGACGCCGTGGTACTTTACTAAGGGCAACACAGTAAGACTCCGTCTCAAAAAAACAAAACAAAACAAAAACAAAACTTCAACTTAGTTGCCAAGTTTTCAACATCTGTGCTATTTTTTTTGTGACTGTGGGGTAGCTTCTCTGGTTCAGCCATCTGAGTCTGCTTTCTACCACTGGAAACATGGCTTGCTGTTGCTGAAATCTATCACTTGTGCTTTTAAAAATGGAATGCCTTTCCCATTCCATTTCTTCTTTCTTTTTTTTAAAGTAAAAATTCAGTTTATTCATCTGTTTAGGACACAGGACACAAGAGGCAGAGTGTTTCACATCTCAGACTTCACTTCCCACTCCTTGGAATGTTCATTTCTTTTTTTTTAGACAGAGCCTCAAGCTGTCGCCCTGGGTAGAGTGCTATGGCATCACAGCTCACAGCAACCTCCCAACTCCTGGGCTCAAGCTAGTCTCCTGTCTCCACCTCCCAGGTAGCTGGGACTACAGGCGCCTGCCACAATACCCTGCTATTTTTTTGGTTGTAGCTGTCGTTGTTTGGCAGGCCTGGGCTGGATTTGAGCCCACCAGCTCAGGTATATGTGGCCTTAGCCGCTTGAGCCACAGGCGCCCAGCTGGAATGTTCATTTCTTTGGCTTAAAGGAGAGACTAGACAAGAAAGCCAGGTGATGCTCAGGGAGCTAAAAGAAGGCTGGGGGCAATGCTAACTTCATCCTCACAGGGATGGCCACGGGGGCTGTTAGGAGCAAGCTGGTTTTCTAGGCCTGTTAGCTGGAAGCACAGGAAGCGCCTTCCTGGACACTGGGAACTAGGGACGTTCCGGGACGTTCCGGGCCAGGCTTCAGTTGTCTCCCCCGCACAGGTACAGCAGCGCTTTCTGGTAGTCACCCTTAGTGTCTTGCTGGATGTTGTAGTACAGGGACTTGCTGTACTTTCTCTTGAACTCAGACCTGATTTTCAACATGTCCACTTCACTGCGGGAGACCATGATTCTAATCAGGACCTTATCGCGAGTACCCTTGCCCTTCATGGAGTCATACAACTGATCAGCAAAGTATAGGGGCTTGTTCTGAATGCACTGGACCAAGTTCAGGAACGCATTCTCCAAGTCTCCCTTGACCTCCTTGATGCTCTCCAACATGTTATAAGGGCTATAGCTCTTATACCTATCAAATACTTTCTGGAGATGGCACACACTCCGCTCCGTCATGATGCTGATCCACTTGGGAACATCTGTTCCTTTCCTCTTCACTCCAGCATCATAGAGATCCCGGGTGTCTTGGTCAATCAGTTCATAATCAATGACTGAGCCATCCTCTGCTCTTATACCCTTTGTGAGGGCAACCATCAGCTTGCGGAAATCTCCAGATGTATCAGAAACAATGTCCTTCTCCAGGTCAGTCTTGTACATTTCCTTGTAGACTCTGTTAATTTCCTGTAGCTCCTGGTTGATCCTGGAGCAGATGATCTCAATGAGGGAGTCCTTGTCAGTTTCCAGCCCCTTCATGGAAGCTTTTAGCTCTGAAGCATCATACTGAGCAGGTGTCTTCAGGAGGCCCCAAATCACCATCTCCAGGTGGCCAGATAAGGCTGACTTCAGTGCTGATGGCAGTTCCTTTTTGGTCCTATGGTAGGCGAAGGCGATGTCTTGTCTCTGTGTGTTGCTGCGGTTGGTCAAAATGTTGACGATGGTGACCTTGTCCACACCTTTGGTCTTGATGGCTGTCTTGATGTTCAAAGCATCCCGCTCAGCATCAAAGTTGGTGTAGGCTTTGACTGACCCATATGCACTTGTGGGTGTGGAGTGGTTACCCTCCAAGCTGGGCTTGCATAAAATCTCATAAACAGTAGACATTTTGAAAGAAGCTGGGCTGGGTACTGAGAGCTGCTTGCATACCCAGTTGCCAAGCCCACATTCCATTTCTTTACCATTCCCCTTGGCTCCAGGCCTTCTCCAACTGGGTGGTTTCTGGAAGCTTTCACCTATAGGAGTTTACCTATTAAGCATATATATATGTACTCACACTCATCCATTTCCTATGAATTTGTACCTCCTCAGCTCTCATTTGCTTATTGTACTCTGCATTGTCTTATTTTTGCAGATGGTAATGAAACTCTGATTTTTAAATATTGGGTTTCTTTTTGTTTTGTGCAGAGGGCATAATTGCTGCCTTGACTGTAGGCAACATTTCTAGAAGAACCTGGGAGTTAGAGGATTGAGCATTCTGGAGTCAAAAAAGGCATCCCAAAAATCTGGTCCTATCCCTGCTCATAATTTTTTTCCACTTCCCTGGGTGATCTCATCTTCATTCTTTGCCTCAGCTTCTATGACATGTTAGTTGTTCTCAAATATATACATTTAGTCCATTCCTCTCTCCTGAGCTTCATACCTATATGTATCCCAACTTGACCCTTGGATCTTCTGCAGGCAACATAAACTAATTGCATTTCAATATGAATCTGCCCCCTGTACTCTGAGCCCCTTTATTTATTTTTTTGAGACAGAGTCTTACTTTGTCGCCCCTTGGTAGAATGCTATGGCATCATAGCCCACAGCAACCTCAGACTCTTGGTCTTAAGTGATCCTCTTGCCTCAGCCTTCACAGTAGCTGGGACTACAGGCACTTGCTACAACGCCCGGCTATTTTTGGAGGGTTGGGAGTGGGATATCTCTCAGGCTCAGGCTGGTCTCAAACCTGTAAGCTCAGGCAATCTGCTAGCCTCAGCCTCCTGGAGTGCTAGGATTACAGGCCTGAGCCACTGTGCCCAGCCCGATGTCCCTGTTTTATTTATACTTTGATCCTTAGCAGATAGCCTGATGTTCAGCACATAGAGTATATGAATAGATGTGTAACAAATATTTGATTGCTTAGCATGTTTCATTATCATGGTTTAAAGGTGAGGAAATTGAGACTAGAGCGGTGAAGTCACTTGCTTCAAGATGAAGAGCTGGTAAATCACATGTGTGGTGGTGCTGGGATGTGGCCCTGGGGGTCTTGTGCAGTGGATCCATTTTTCCAGTGATTCTCTTTATTTTGTCTCTCAGAGCAATGATGCGGGTATGCTGGTTGGTGAGACAGGACAGCCGGTACCAGCGGATCAAACTTCCCCATTTGGAAGCAGTTGTGATTGGGCGTGGCCCAGAGACCAAGATAACTGATAAGAAATGTTCCCGTCAGCAAGGTAAGTGGGCCTAAGGATGTGGAGATTATCATGTTTGTCTCTGTAAGATAGGGATAACCAAGGATGACATTTCCTGAGTGCTTTTGATGGGAAAGCTATCAAAATATTATAAAATAAAACTGCCTAAAATAGAACTCAGGAACTGAGCCATTTAGCCAATTCCAGAGCCCTATTTATCCCTGATTTAATCCTCCCGGTGTGGTAACATTCAAGGCAGGGTGAGTGAGGGTTGGGAGCAGGCAGGTTCCACCTTGTTATCATGGGATGGTGGAATTGAGTCCTACATCCTGCTTTGTCCAGGGAGACTATTTACTGGGCAGCAAGACAGATAAAGTGGAGTCTACAGGTGAAAACATGTCTGAGAAGTGATGGCGGGGTGCCATCCTTTATATATTGTCCCATACAGAGGGTAGTGTCTTTTATAAGACTGTGGCATTGGCTCGGTGCCTGTGGCTCAAGTGGCTAAGGTGCCAGCCACATACACCTAAGGTGGTGGGTTTGAATCCAGCCCGGGCCTGCCAAACAATGATGGCTGCAATCAAAAAAAATAGCCAGGTGTTGTGGCAGGCGCCTGTGGTCCCAGCTACTTTGGAGGCTGAGGCAGGAGAATCACTTGAGCCCAGGAGTTGGAGGTTGCTATGAGCTGTGATGCCACAGCACTCTACTGAGGGGGACAGCTTGAGGCTCTGTCTCAAAAAAAAAAAAGACTATGGCATCCAGCTCCTGTATTTCTTAGGCTTTAATAAAACAAAAATCCTTGCCTCTAGGAAGAAGCCTAACTGTATACCTTGTTACTTCCTATAAACTTTGGACATGCTCGCTGCTGCCTGCAGTGTGATCTCCATGGCAGGGTTTCCCAAGTGTTCTAGACTTGGGAAGTTCGAATCTGCAGCACTGATTATGTTCTTTCCTATATGAATTAATCAAAGTAGAGGGGAAAAAAAGCCATGCTTGAGCTGGCTGGCCCAAGATACAGAAGTAGCCACTGCTTCTCTCTCTGTCTCCCTTGTCACAATAGCAACTGTAGGGATATGTGTGTGTATCAGCCTGTTCTTCCTGGTGAGCCTGTAGTTCTTCTTTGCTCCCAGTCCCAACCGCAGATACTTTGTTCATTTATCAGAATGGTGTGTTTAATGTTAATGGCTTCTTACACATGCTTAGACCATTCTGTCCTTGCAGTCCTCTGTCTAGAACATTCTTTCCACTCCTCCCATCCAAGGCTAGCTGAATTTCTATTTTCTATGAATGTATCTTTTACCTTTATCTCTGTTGAAGGTATCTGATAATTTTTTTTTTAAACTAGTTGAAGACTGATTTAATCCTCTCACAAATGAGAGAAATGGGTCTTCTTTCCTGGCTGCAGAGTCTATGATCCTGAGCAGGCCTGGGACTCTGGGATAAGGACTTGTGGGGATTCATTGAAGCTGCATCACAGGGATATATAAATTGCTTAGGGAGTATGTATGTGGTTGGCTATTTTGTGGAAGGATTGGGAGCTCCAGTCAGCTACATGATAGTTACTCATGGGTGTGTGAGGAGACATCTGTTCAGCTGTCTCCTGCAGTGAGGCCCTTTTGTCCTGAAGGGAAAACAGGAGCAAGTGCCTGGTGCTTTGTTGCATTTGTGTTTAACTTTTTCTAATCTCTTTCAGTGCAGTTGAAAGCAGAGTGTAACAAGGGATATGTCATTGTAAAGCAGGTATGTGTGTTTGTAACTTGTATTTCCAATTAATACTTGATTTTCCTTTTTTCTTTTTCTTTTTTTTTTTTTTTTTTAGAGATAGTGTCTCATCTTGTCGCCCTCAGCAGACTGCGGTGGTGTCACAGCTCAAGCAACATCCAGCTCTTGGGCTTAGGCGATTCTCTTGCCTCAACCTTCTGAGTAGCTGGGACTACATGTGCCTGCCACAACCAGCTATTTTTTTGTTGCAGTTTGGCTGGGGCCGGGTTGGAATCCACTGTTCTCAGTATAAGGGGCCAGCGCCCTACTCACTGAGCCACAGGCACCACCCTGTACTTGATTTTTTTTTTTTTTTTGCAGTTTTTGGCCAGGGCTAGGTTTGAACCCGCCACCTCCAGCATATGGAGCCAGCACCCTATTCCTTTGAGCCACAGCTCAACCTTATACTTGATTTTCTTATGCTATTTACTTTAGAGTATCTGCCAGCCAATGAAGGCTTCTCTGTCGTTTGTGGAAGTGATGGTAATATAGGTAAACATTAAACAAGGTGCTTGGTTAACATGGTGGTGGCTATATTACTAATGGTGTTATCCCTGTTATTATAATTAATCTTTGATTATTTATTTTATAGGTAGGGGTCAATCCCACCAGCATTGACTCAGTTATAATTGGGAAGGACCAAGAGGTGACGTTGCAACCTGGCCAGGTTCTCCATATGGTGAATGAACTTTATCCATATATTATAGAGTTTGAAGAAGAAGCAGAGAGCCTTGGCCTGGAAACACACAGGAAGAGAAAATGGTCAGGCAACCCTGATTCTATAGAAGAGGATGCTGCCCAGGGAGCTGAGTCTGGGACAGAGCTGGGACTTGGGAGCAGTCTCAGCCAATGCTCTGTGCCCCTAAAGAAGGGGAAAGATGCACCTATGAAAAAGGTGAGGGTAGTGTGAGTGGTAAATGACATGGAGATTACATGAGGTATGATGACTAGTTAATTGTTTTGTACACTAAATTCCAGACGTGTAAGAGAGGTTATTAAACATGATGAAAGAGTTACTTGTTTGAGGCATGATAATCACTTGGATGAATATCCCTTTATGTGCTTTTCTCTTGAATTCCTGAGATGAGCCACTTGAAAGTAGGACAATAATGGCAGTGTCCTTAATATTGAACAACTAAAATGGGCCAGTTGTTTGTATATCTATAAAAAGTTTTCATGGATCATGTAATTCACATGCTGGTGTCAAGGTGGAAATTCAGTCAGGCTGTAGTTGGTGTGTAAAAGGGCAAAGATGATTCAATCCATGCTCTGTCATTTCTGGTTTTCATCTGGACGGCCAGCTCTGAATAGGAAGGCAATGCAGAGGGCTTAGGGTCTTAAAAGGCAATGGATTGAAGTAAAGGGGATTTAGTTTAATTCTCAAAAACTAACTTTATTCCAAGTTTGGTTGGACTTTGCTGTCACATGATTAACTCTTGCCAAATTTAATTATTGGCTTTTGCAATTTACATTGCCCTTTTTTGTTTAGGAATCACTGGGCCATTGGAGTCAAGGCTTGAAGATATCTATGCAGGACCCCAAAATGCAGGTCAGAAAAAAATTTTGGAATTGAAGTATATTTCATATTGTAAATGACCACTCCACAGACTTTATGATTACAAGTGAAATCAAAGGATATCAGTCCTTTAGAATGAGATTCATTTTAATAGGCTATTCTGTGAGAACAAGTGATAAGGTTTAGCTGGAATTCTTTGGTGGCAGGCTAAGTTCTTCAAATGAATATCCTCTTTGCTTTGTCCCTTTTAAACTTCTTGGTGTTATTAAGGGAAGCTGTGTTAACCTTAGTGCTGTCCCTCTCAAGGGAGCATCAGAGATAATGTATTGTGACTGTCCTACTGCACTGCCCTGGCATTAATAGTTGGTGTTATCCTTGGAAGAATCTTTTTTTTTTTTTTTTGAGACAGACTCTGAGTCTGTTGCCCTAGGCCAGAATGCTGTGACGTCAGCCTAGCTCACAGCAACCTCAAATTTCCTGGGTTCAGGCAGTCCTCCTCCCTCAGTCTCCTGAGTAGTTGGGACTACCAGTTGGTTAATAACCACAGTACCTGGTTAATTTTTCTATTTTTGGTAGAGAAATATGCTCACTCTTGGTTAGGCTGATCTCCAACTCCTGAACTCAAGTGATCTTCCTGCCTTGGCCTCCCAGAGTGCTAGGATTACTGGTATAAGCCATTGTGCCCCATCCTTGGAGGAACCTTTGAGTCTTGCTTTGATTACATTGTGGTTAACAAGGGGCCAGTTCTGATAGGGCTGTCAGAACCCATGTATGTCTCACATAGTCTGCTATTTTAGAGTGGAGAAGGATGCCTTTGAATTTATGCTTGTAGAGATTTTACATTAGATCCTTGGGAACTGTTTTGTTCTCTGCATCTTCTGTGTATTCTCTATACAGAGAATTCTCTATTCTTTTTTTTTTTCAAGATGGAAACATTCACCAGGCTTTATTGCAGCTGTTTCCCTCATCCAACACAAGTAACTGGTCATTTGAACTTGGAGTTCTATTAACATCTTCAAGGTGACAATGTTCAGTAACTCTCTAGAGGCTAAGCTGTTAAAATTTCCATTTTTATACACTGAAGATGTTTCTTAAGAAAAATATAACCAGCTTTGGTGCCTATGGCTCAAGCGGCTAAGGCGCCAGCCGCATGCACCTGAGCTGGCGGGTTCAAATCCAGCCCGGGTCTGCCAAACAACAATGATAGCTACAACCAAAAAATAGCCGGGCATTGCGGCAGCACCTGTATTCCCAGCTACCTGGGAGGCAGAGGCAGGAAAATTGCTTGAGCCCAGGAGTTGGAGGTTGCTGTGAGCTGTGATGCCATGGTACTCTGCCCAGGGCGACAGCTTGAGGCTCTGTCTAAAAAAAAAAAAAAAAAAAAAAGGAAAAGAAAAATATAACCTTGTAAATGCCACATGGTTGTCATAATTATAACAGTTACAAAGTGTAGCTTCCTTATGTGTAATGAAGAAGCAAGCAAAACAGTCCATTGTTTCTCAGCACAATGATACAACATTAGACCTGTAAAGTTCCAGAGTAAACTACAATGATTTAAAGGTAAGGTAACAATCTTAGCAGAAAAATATTACATTCTTGACCTTAGGGCTGGGCACACAATGTCAGTGTGGTATTTGAAAATAGACTCTGGAGTCAAGTTGATCTGGGTCAGAATCCTAAATTTCCCACTTAGTAACTATGTGACTTGTATAAAATACTCAACTTACTCATCTCTCAAGATTGGGATACTAAAACCATTTGCCTAAGATTGTTGTGGGAATCATGGTATTTAACGAATATGACATCATGTGGCATACAGAAAATTCTCAGCAGATGTCTGTTTCCTCCTCTTGTGCCCCTTTGCCAGGTTTACAAAGATGAGCAGGTCGTGGTGATTAAGGATAAGTATCCTAAGGCCCGTTATCACTGGCTGGTCTTACCTTGGGCTTCCATTTCCAGTCTGAAGACTATAACCAGGGAACACCTTGAACTCCTCAGACATATGCACACTGTTGGGGAAAAGGTGATTGCGGATTTTGCTGGGTCCAGCAAACTCCGCTTCCGATTGGGCTACCACGCCATTCCTAGTATGAGGTAAGCATGTGGGTAGTGCTGGTTCCTTCTGGTTCTGTCTAGCTGGGCACATAACCTGGGGTTGCTGAGAGTGCTGATTGTTTGAGGCCCAGAGGAGGTGGGTGGGATGTTTCCAAGGCAGGTGGGTGGAAGCTTCCACCCCTTTTCTGACTTGCTTATATTTGCCTGTAATACAATCACATATGGTTATTTTTTCCTTTCAAAATTTAAGCCTTTGTGAGCCTAACATATGAACTAAATGAAGTAGCTTCAGTCCCCTTAGATGAAGAATTGTGATTTCAAAATCATCTGTAACCCTAAAATGATTAAGGACCATTTCTCTAAAGAAAGTAAACATCATAGTCTTCTGTAATGACAGCTTAATAGATCTAAGATTTGAAATAAAATGAGAGAAAAGTGTAGTGTGTTTTCCTTTGGGTTATATTCAGAAGGCTTTGGAAAGGAATGATTCATTCTTTTCAAAGATTGCAGGCAAGGCAGATCTCCACAATTCCTTTGATTTAAGCAATAAAATGATGAGACCAGATTTTAGAGTTTTTTACCTTGTTTTTTTTTAAAAAATTGATAAAATATACATGACATAAAACTTAAATTGTAACCATTTTAAGTGTACAGTTCATTGGCATTAAGTATTTTCTTATTACAGTGTAACCATCATTGGCATCCATCTCCAGAACTTTTTTACCACCTCAAACTGAAACTATAGGCATTCCCCATTCCTTCCTCCCCCAGGCCCTGATAACCACCATTTTACTTTCTGTCTCTATGGATTTAACTATTCTAGGCACCTCATGCAAGTGGAATTATATACAACATTTGTTCTTTTGTGACTGGCTTATTTAGCATAATGTCTTCATGGTTCATTTTCTAACAAGTGACAGGATTTTCCTTGGTATTTTTTTTAACTACCAACATTTACATTTTATGTAGGTAGATAATCATTACTTAGGTGACTAGCTACTTAAACCAAATGAAATTTTTGTGCTACATTTTCTACTTATCAGTATTCTGTCTTTTAATATGAGGCATAACTTATGTAAAGTACATATTAAGATGTATAGTTTGATCAGTTTTCATAAATGTGTATATGCAAAAAAAATTATCTGTTTATTTTTGAGACAGAGTCTCGCTCTGTTGCCCTAGCTACAGTGCAGTAGTAGTCATCATAGCTCACTGCAACCTCCAATTCCTAGGCTCAAGCTATCTTCCTGCCTCAGTCTCCTGAGTAGCTGGGCAACATAAGCCTGTATGACCATGCTGACTAATTTTTTTATTTTTAGTAGAGTTTGGGGGGGGTTCTCACTCTTGTTCAGGCTAATCTCAAACTCCTGGTCTTAAATCCTCCTGCCTTGACCTCCCAGACTGCTGGGATTACAGGCATGAGCCACTGTTCATGGCTTACAAATGTACACATTTCTGTCACTATCATTCTGATCAAGATACAGAATGTACCTATTCTCTTAGGCCTTTTGCCCCTTTCCAGTCAGTTACCCTTCAGCCACCAAGCATTGTTCTGATTTCCTTCAGCATAGTTTTCTTTCTTTCTTTCTTTTTTTTTTTTTTTTTGAGACAGAGCCTCAAGCTGTCACCCTGGGTAGAGTGCTGTGGCATCACAGCTCACAGCAACCTCCAACTCCTGGGCTCAAGTGATTCTCCTGCCTCAGCCTCCCAAGTAGCTGGGACTACAGGTGCCCACCATAATGCCTGGCTATTTTTGGTTGCAGCCATCATTGTTGTTTGGCAGGCCCGGGCTGGATTCAAACCTGCCAGCTCAGGTGTATGTGGCTAGTGCCCTAGCCACTTGAGCCACAGGCACTGAACCAGCATAGATAGTTTTTGTCTGTCTGAGAGTTTCATATAAGTGGAATCCTACATGTATACTTTTTTTTTGTCTAGCTTTTTGGGGTCAGCATAATGATTTTGAGATTCATATATGTAATTGTATACATCCTGGACATACTTCATTTTTTTTTTTCTCCTGGGTAAGTAATTAGAAGTGAAGTTGCTAAGTCACAGGGTAGATATATATTGTATTTTAAAAATGCATATATGTTTTTATTGTTAAAACCTTATTCAGATATTTAGGAGGAAAAGTCATCCATGATCCTGATTCCCTAATGCAGAGCCCAAACTAATAGAGCCCTTGAGACTGAACTCTTTTTCACATAGTAATGATGGTGTCCATACCATTTTCATATACTGAATGCAGTTCTGCTAAAGAGAATACTCAAAGCAAGAGCAGCGGCAGATGTATGGGAGAAACAAAATAAGCAGTAAGGAAGTTATTGCTTCCATACCCTGTTGTGCTCGTTTTTTTTTTTTTCTTTTCCAGTGGGATCTCACTTTGTTGCCTGGGCTAGAATGCAGTGGCATCATCATAGCTCACTGCAACCTTAAACTTCTGGGCTCAAGCTTTGCTTGCTTTTCCACTGTTTACCTCCTGCTGTACAGCTCAGTTCTTAATAGGCTGCTGACTAGTAGCGGTCAGCCAGGGGTTGAGGACCATAGCCTTCAGGTACCCTTGCTCTAGCACATCTTAAAGATCACCATTGCAAAGTCTACATTTTGTCACGAATCTGCATTCTATCAGATTCCTATACAGGGCTCTTAGGATATATATATTTATACATATATATATGTATTTTTTTTTTAGACAGAGTCTTACTTTGCCACACTTGGTGGAGTGCTGTGGCATTGCAGCTCACAGTAATCTCCAGCTCTTGGGCTTAGACGATTCTCTTGCCTCAGCCTCCAGAGTAGCTGGGACTATAGGCACCCACCATAATGCCTGGCTATTTTTTTTGTTACAGTTTGGCTGGGGCTGGGTTTGAACCCGCCACCCTCAGTATATGTGGCCAGCGCCCTACCCACTGAGCCACAGGCACCGCCCCAAATTTTTTTAAATAAAAAGAAAATTATCTTTTAATACAGATAGAGTTGTGCCTTGTTGCCTTGGCTGGTCTTGAACTCGGGCTCAAGCAATCCTCCTGCCTTGGCCTCCCAAAGTGCTGGGATTACAGGAATGAGCTACCACACTGGGCTCCAAATCACTACAGGTCATTTAGGTGTAATACAGAAAACAGTATTTTAAAAAAATTTACTCAGCTGGGCACAGTGGCTCATGCCTGTAATCCTAGCAGTCTGAGAGGTCAAGGAAGGTGGATTGCCTGAGCTCATGAGTTTGAGACCAGCCTGAGTCAGAGTGAGACCTGGTCTCTAAAAATAGCCAGGCTTTGTGGTAGGCGCTTTACAGTCCCTGCTACTTGGGAAGCTGAGGCAAGAGGATCATTGAGCCTAAGAGTTTGAAGTTGCTGTGAGCTGTGACACCATGGCACTCTACCCAGGGCAACAAAGTGAGACTCTGTCTCAAAAAAAAAATAAAAGAATTTACTCATCATTATACATACTAGGACAGAGTGTTCATGTTAAGAATTAGCCAACTGGCTCAGTGCCTGTGGCTCAAGCCACTAAGGCGCCAGCCACATACACCCAAGGTGGAGGGTTCGAATCCCCAGCCCGGGCCTGCTAAACAACAATGATGGCTGCAACCAAAAAAATGGCTGGGCATTGTGGCAGGCGCCTGTAGTCCCAGCTACTTGGGAGGCGGAGGCAGGAGACTCGCTTGAGCCCGGGAGTTGGAGGTTTTATGAGCTGTGATGCCATGGCACTCTACCCAGGGGGATAGCTTGAGGCTCCATCTCAAAAAAAAAAAAAAAAAAAAAAATTAGCCAACTGGTACCAACGCACCTCTATCTTCTCAGTTCATAGTTTAACATTTTGATTTATCCTTTTAAAAATAAAGCTTTTTTTTTTTTTTAAGCAGTGTTATTTTATTTATTCATTTTTGCAGTTTTGGCCAGGGCTGGACTTGAACCCGCTACCCCCCTTTAATTGGGGCTGGCGCCCTACTCCTTGAGCCCAGGCACCACTTAGCCTTTTTTTTTTTTTTCTGAGACAGTCTAATTATGTCGCCCTTGGTAGATCTCTTGCCTCAGCCTCCCAAACAATAGGGTCTACAGGTGCCTGCCACAACACCCAGCTATTTTTTGTTGCAGTTGTCACTGTTGGTAAGCTGGCCTGGGCCGGGTTTGAACCTGCCAACTTCGGTGTATGTGGCTGGCACTGTAACCACTGTGCTACGGGCACTGAGCCTTTTTTTTTTTTTTTTTCTTTTGAGACAGTGTCTCAAGCTGTCGCCCTGGGTAGCTTACAGCAACCTCCAACTCAGGCTCAAGTCATCCTCTTGCCTCAGTTTTTCTATTTTAGCAGAGATGGGGGTCTCAGTTTTTGCTCAGGCTGGTCTTGAACTTGTGAGCTCAAGCAATCCACCTGCTTCAGCCTCCCAGAGTGCTATGATTTTAGGCATGAGCCACCGTGCCCAGCAAAATATAAAGCATTTTTTTGAAAGAATGAATTTAAGAATAAAAAATAGTTCCACCTTTAAATTAAGTGATCCTTTTAAAAATTGTAATATGGCTCCATGCCTGTAGCTCAAGCTGCTAAGGCGCCAGCCACATACACCAGAGCTGACAGGTTTGAATTCAGCCTGGACCTGCCAAACAATAATGACAACTACAACCAAAAACTAGCCAGGCATTGTGGCAGGTGCCTGTAGTCCCTGCCACTTGGGAGGCTGAGGCAAGAGAATAGCTTAAGCCTGAGAGTTGGAGGTTACTGTGAGCTGTGATGCCATAGCCCTCTACCTAGGGTTATAGCTTGAGGCTCTGTCTCAAAAAAAAAATGTAATATGATAAAAGGTTTTTGTTATAAAAACTATAAATCAGATAATAGCACTCTCATGCTTAAAATCCTTCAGTGTTTCCCAGCGTAATTAGAATAAAATGTAATCCCCTTGCCAGACTTTAAAATTCTTTATGATGTAGTTCCTGAGTAATTTCTGCTTCTCGGCTTTAACAATTCAGGCTGTATTACCTTCTTTCTGTTTCTTTTTTCTTTTTTTTTAAAGACAGTCTCACTTTATTGCCCTTGGTAGAGTGCTATAGCGTCACAGCTCACAGCAAGCTCCAACTCCTAGGCTTAGGCAATTCTCTTGCCTCAGCCTCCCGAGTAGCTGGGACTATAGGTACCCGCCACAATGCCTAGCTGTTTTTTTTGTACAGTTTGGCCAGGGCCAGTTCTAACCTGCCACCCTTGGTACATGGGGCCAGCACCCTACCCACTGAGCCACAGGCACTGCCTTTCTTTCTGTTTCTTGGTTGTACCAAGCTCTTTCTCATCTGAGGGCCCTTGCTTTTTGCCCCTCCAGTCCCAAGATAGTTCGGCACATCTTGCTTTCCTGGCTGCTTTCCCAGTCACTGCCTAGGAGGGGTTTTCCCTGAGTACTGTAACTGAAGAGATAGCTTGTACCCCTAGACCCTCTCTGTCCCATTTCTTTGCTTTATTTTTTCTTAGCAGTGTTGACTGTTGGAGTTTTCCTTGTTTATTTGTTTACTTAGGTATTATTTTTCTTATCTCATTAGCATATAATTGCTTTAAGGACTGAGGCTTTTCCTATTTTGTTCGTTGCTAAATTCCCCATGTCTAGAATAGTGCTTGGCTACTAGATACATATTGAACATTAAATATTCTTAAATTAATGAATGAACAAATTGAATTAAAATGGATATACTATCAATACTTTATGTACTCATACTTTTAGTTTGTTATTTTGATTAAGCCATAGTTTTTAATGAGCTTAATAGTAATTTGTTTCTTTCAATTAGCCACGTACACCTTCATGTGATCAGCCAGGATTTTGATTCTCCTTGCCTTAAAAACAAAAAGCATTGGAATTCTTTCAATACAGAATACTTTCTAGAATCACAAGGTAAACAGCATTCTTTGGTTTTTATTATACATTTGTTTCATTTTCTCAGATGTGCTCATACTTGATTCACTTGTTTCTCGAAATAGCAACTGGCCTCAAAAACCCACGTACAACTTTGGTACCCTATAAAGAGACCCATATAAAAAGAAACCGCATAATTAGTTATTTTTTTGAGACAAAGTCTTACTTTGTTGTTCTCGGTAGAATGCTGTGGAGTGCTGTGGCGTCATTGCTCACAGCAACCTCAAACTCTTGGGCTCAAGTGATTCTCTTGCCTCAGCCTCCCGGGTAGCTGGGACTACGGATGCCCACCACAACACCTGACTGTTTTAGAGATGGGGTCTTGCTCTAGTTCAGGCTGCTCTTGAACTCCTGAGCTCAGGCAGTCCACCTGCTTTGGCCTCCCAGTGGGCTAAGATTATAGATGGGAACCACAGGGTCTGGCCTCGAAACCAGATAATTTGTATTTTAGTATGATTACCACTTTGCTGTGAGCAGGCTTCTTGAGAGACCTAGAAACCTGTTATGTCAGAGTCAAAAAGTGTTTTATTGTGACACCAGGGGGACTTAAAGGTTGTCGTGAGAATTATTGGAGTTAGTAGATGCAAAAGCTCTGAATAGTTCTATGTCTTTTGCCATCACTTGGGCAGGAGCTGTGTCAAGAGTTGTTAATTAATAGAGAAGGCTGTGTATTTATAGAAGGAAGCATTTCCTGGTGTATATACTTTGGAACTTTAGTATTTCTGGGATGTCAACAATGACAGTTATCCTTTACTAAGAGGTAAAGCACTATGATAAGCTCTTCACAAAGTAACTTGGATTGCCTGGAGTGTGTCCTGAAGGAATATCTTATCTCAAAGGTAGGTTACTCAGATTTAGAATCTGATCAAGCTCATTTTCTCAGCAGGAAGTCTAACCTCAAGCTTACTAGCTTTAGAATACTTGGTATATTGATCAGAATCATGTTTTCTTTTTTTTTTCTATTTTGTATTGTTTTTTCAGAGCATCTGGGATTTGAACTTTTCTTCTTTTTTTACAGCTGTGATTGAGATGGTACAAAAGGCTGGTAGAGTGACTGTCCGAGATGGGACGCCTGACCTCTTGAAGCTGCCACTTCGTTGTCATGAGTGCCAACAACTGCTGCCTTCAATCCCTCAGCTGAAAGAGCATGTCAGGAAGCACTGGACAGAGTGATTTTATAGAGCCTGAACTTGTGTCTTGAGTGTGGCCAGTTGTTCGGAGCAAACTGCTGGCACCTGTTTTGGGTTACCTGCAGACTTCTACCATTTCCTAAATTAAAACATGCAGCTTTTTTACAAAGGTTATTCTCTTCTTGAGTAGCCACAATGGAGGGTGACTTGAAATAGTTCAGGATTTAGGAACTTGGGTTTGTTATGGAAGCATTCTCTGGTGAAGCTGGCTGGGACATACCAGACCCATCAGTTCCAGGACCTATGTCAAGTCTGACAAATGATAGCAAAGCCATGTTCTCATTCATCTGGTGCAGAATATACAAGCTGAAGACTAGTTGAATACTTCTTTTTCTTACATTTATCCTCCCTCCTTGGTGGCCTGGGGTACCCTTTCATTAGAGCAGTTGGAGTGGTCTGTTTTTTAAATGTCTTGTTGTCTGATCTTGGTCTGTTGTGTAATATTAATCTTCCTTCTTCATGGGAGGCTTAGTTTCTCCTGTCCTTCCACCTCTCTATCCAAGATCACCTACATGCTTCCTTCTCAGGAAGTCTGTCTCATTAGTTCTTTGCTGTGAGCAAAGAGGCTACATGAGAGGCTTGAGGGTGGAGTTTTCTTCTATTGGGGGTTCCTGGCTGGTGAGGAAAGATTGGCCATATGTTCTTCATGGTTCAGCTGTCAAGTCTTCTTGCTGGCCTGCTTGGACCTGTTGTCTAAAAATAAAGTTTATTTGTTTGAGGTATCTCTATGTAGTTGAAGACTGTTGGAAGTTCAGCTGATGATCACAGAGTAAGTTCTAATGCATGAAAAGGTAGTTGGTGAATGAAAAAAGCTGCATAGAATCACAGCTTTATTTTTCCTTGAGAACAGATGGGTAAACAGAAAACTAAAAAGTTGTTTTTGATCAAATTGTAGATATATTTGGGGATGTGACTTCCTACTCTTGAGTTGTAAAAACAAAATAAGACAACTCCCCCCAAACCCACCCTTAATAAAAGTTTCTTTCTGGAGAGAGAAAACTTAAATTCCTAGGGACCACATTTGACCTCAATGTCTTTCACAAACAAGATGCCACAGTGTTTGCTTGGCAAGTGTGGGTATAGTAATAATTAGTTATAATTAATGATTATAGCAGCTAACATTGGTCCAGTTCCTATGTGTCCTACATCATGCTAAGCATTTTATTCAAATTCTCATTTAATTTTCACTGTAACTCTATGAAACAGGTACTATTGTTATACACCTTTAATGGATGAGGATCTAATATTCTATAAAGGATCCTGGGCTCCATAATTGGTCTTAATTCTGATGCATCAAACTCATTATTTTTCCTATCAATTGAATAATATAAATGCAGTACTAAGCAGCAGGGGCCATAGAACCCAGGCCCCTTGGATCGATGCTGATCAAATGCTTTCCGTGGCATTTCACTGATTCCCCTGAAGCCAGCCAGTTGCTTTCAAGCTCCTTTTGGCCATCTGTCTCTTTATTTTATTTTGAGACAGAGTCTCAAGATGTCGCCATGGGTAGAGTGCTGTGGCATTACAGCTCACAGCAACCTTTACTCTTGGGCTTAAGTGATTCTCTTGCCTCAGCCTCTCAAGTAGCTGGTACTACAGGTGCCTGCCACAATGCCTGGCTATTTTTTGGTTGTAGTTGTCATTGTTGTTTGGCAGATCCGGGCTGGATTTGAACCCACCAGCTCTGGTGTATGTGGCTGGCACCCTAGCTGCTGAGCTATCTCTTTTATACTCCAGGAGTGTAATCTTTACCTCATTAGCTCATCCATCCATATTTCTGTTTGTCTGGGTTGACCTACCTGGACCTTCTAGCCTACCTGATCCATGTGCTGCTTCTCCTGCAGTGGTTGTCTGTGTATGCTGTGGCTTGTGGGGGCTGTGGCTGCAGAAGGGATGTGACTTCAAAGCTTCCCCTTTGCTGTCTTTGGTACTAGGCCCTGAAACTCTTAAAAATTATGGGCATGGGCCTGGCTTGGGTTATAAGCACTAAGTAAAATAATCTATACAAAGGATTTAGCATAGTATCTGGTATAGAGAAGGACTCAATAACTGGTAACTGGAAGCCTCTGCTTTTATCTCAGTAGGGGTTAGGGAGGAGGATTTACCTTCTGCAGCTGAAGCCTTGGGGCCCCTACAAACTTCTAAAGATGTACTCCATGGACTTCTTAGCTCAGAATTATTGGTTTCCCTTTAAAAAATGTAAGCACTTGGGATCTACCCCAGAACTACTGAATCACAATCCTGTGGGTCTAGAAATCTGCATTTGAAAACATTCATGGTGTTCTTTTTTCAATTTAGGTTTCACAATACAAATGACACTTTGACTTCAAAGGACCTTATGTTTACGAAACTTTCAGATTTGGCTGTGTCCTGCCAGAACACAAACCATTTTCTGATTGGCTGCCTGGGCTCGTTATAGGTCTTCCCCTACAGGTTTATGGTTTTTAAAGAATCTGGGGAGACCTTGGCCATGAGGTGAGTAAGAGTGCCTGGCTGCAAGGATCAGTAGGAGTTTGGAGCATCAGAGCTCCTTTCTGCAGGAGTTTGGAGCATCAGAGCATCTCTGGTTCTAGGATGTTAGGGGCCAGGCCTCAAGCTGATGACTGTTCCCCTCAATGGCTCCCATTGTCTCTTCATGTGCAGAGATCAGTCCAGAGGCTTCTGGGACCTGTAATGAAGACGGCCAGCCTTAGGCTCAGAGCATCAGCTCTTTTCCTCTTTTGGGTTTCTCTATGAGATATCCAGGTACAAAAGGCCCTTGTAGGGACCAAGATCGCATTTGAAATAGTCATTAAAGATCTCTTGTAGTTTCAGGGTTATTTCCTAGACCCTGGCTTCTGGCTTCAGTCATACAGACTGGATGTAGGTGGGTATCAGAACTTCAGGACTCACCTGTCTACTGGCCTAACCCTAACTGCTTCCCTCTGTTCTCAACAACTCCTACTTGGAGACTTTCACAGAACCCTGAAGATTCTACATAGACTAAATTGAAATGTGATGAAACCCATGCTCTACAGAGTACTATATATATATATACACATTTTGTGTGATGTTATCAGGGAATTTACAGAACCAGTGAAATGCTTCCATATATTCTAAGAATCTGTGGATCCCAATTTAAGAATCTTTAGAGAAAAGAGTCATCACCATGGATCTGGAATGTACTGTGACGCCCTGTGGGCAGCCCTTAACCTCTAGGATGTTTCTGGTTGGCTCTTTGATCTCAATTCTCCTTCCTCAGCCCTCTGGTGTATGGATATTCTAGGGGCCTCTGGTTGGAGGCACAGCTCAAGCCTAGGGACTGGTGGCTCCAGGAGTCTTGGGACATGGGGAAGTTCTCAATGTGTCCCGAGGAGCCTTGACTGACAGACTCCTCATAGCTCTCTATAAGGCAATCTCAACTTTACTTGAGTACTGTTCCCTGTGTAAGGGGGTAAACAGGACCAGTCATCTGCACAAACAGATCAGCTGCATTGTGATTGTGTCTTAGGACAGTTGAGTGGCAATATTTCTTTTTCTTTTTCTTTTGTTTTTTTTTTTTGAGTCAGAGTCTCACTATGTCGCCCTCAGTAGAGTGCTGCAGCATTACAGCTCACAGCAACCTCAAACTCTTGGGCTTAAGCAATTCTCTTGCCTCAGCCTCCCAAGTAGCTGGGACCACAGGCACCTGCCATAACACCTGGCTATTTTTTGTTACAGTTGTCATTGTTGTTTAGCAGGCCTAGGCTGGGTTCAAACCTGCCCTAGTATATGTGGCTGGTGCTGTAACCACTGTGCTACAGGTGCTGAGCCGAGTGGTAACATTTCTTGATTCAATAGAACAAACTATACTGAAGATACAGCTTGTTGCAGCATGTACTGCAGAGAGTTGACTGAAGTCCCGAACAGTGCTATTGCAAATTACGAGATATTTAACCAAACTTCAGATAAAGTCCGCCTAGTGAATTTTTAATTTCTTTTTCTTTTTTTTTTTTTTTTTTGAGACGGAGCCTCAAGCTATCCCCCTGGGTAGAGGGCCATGGCATCCCAGCTCACAGCAACCTCCAACTCCTGGGCTCAAGCGAGTCTCCTGCCTCCACCTCCCAAGCAGCTGGGACCACAGGCGCCCGCCACAACACCTGGCCATTTTTTTTGGTTGCAGCCATCATTGTTGTTTGGCGGGTCCGGGCTGGGGATTCGAACCTGCCACCTTAGGTGTACGTGGCTAGTGCCTTAGCCGATTGAGCCACAGGCGCCAAGCCAATTTATTTTTTCTTAGTGTTTATAGCATACCAAACTTTTAAGAAAATAGATAACGCAAAAGCGTTCAATTTAATTTTCACCTAATTAACACCATATAGTTTAGCATATCAATATTAAAATTAAAATGAAGGCTAGATTGGGTGGTGTCTGTGGCTCAGTGGGTAGGGCACCGGCCCCTTATACCGAGGGTAGTGGGTTCAAACCTGGCCCTGGCAAACTGCAACAAAAATAGCTGGGCATTGTGGTGGGCTCCTGTAGTCCCAGTTACTTGGAGGCTGAGGCAAGAGAATTACCTAAGCCTAGGAGTTGGAGGTTTCTGTGAGCTATGATGCCATGGCACTCTACCGAGGGCAATAAAGTAAGACTCTGTCTCTCAAAAAAAAAAAAAAATGAGGGCCAGGTGGTGGCTTATGCCTGTAATCCAGCACTTGGGAGGCCAAGGTGAGTGGACTGCTTGAGCTCACAGGTTCAAGACCAGCCTGAGCCAGAACCAGACCTTGTATCTAAAATAGCTAGGTGTTGTGACAGGCACCTGTAGTCCCAGCTACTTGGGAGGCTGAGGCAAGAGAATTACTTAATCCCAAGAGTTGGAGGTTGCTGTAAGTTATGATGCCACAGCACTCTACTAAGGGTGACAAAGTGAGACTCTCAAAAAAAAAGAAAATCACAATGAGAATATTTGATTAGAAACTGCAACCAAGGGGAGACTGTCATAGTGTGATATGTGATGAAGGAAAATTTGAAAGAGTGAGATGGTCATTTCTAAATCTTTGTTCAGTCAGGTTACTTGGTGACCTTGAAAAATAGATCTTTTTGAAGAAGGAAAAATGTGAATAATGACTTGGAGGGGTCAGAAAAAGGAAGTGAGATATTGAGGTATAAATCCCACCACCCTCTTGTACAGGTGGATCATACCTTTCTGGACCTATTTAATTCAGATTTATCATTGCCTTACATATAATTGGGAAGAGTTTTCTTTTCTTTCTTTCCTTTTTTTATTTTGAGATAGAGTCTCACTATGTTGCCCTTGGTAGAGTGCTGTGGTGTCACGGCTCCCAGAACCTCAAACTCCTGGGTGTAAGTGATTCTCTTACCTCAGCCTTCCAAGTAGCTGGGACTATAAGCACCTGCCACCCGGCTCTTTTTTTTTTGTTGTTGTTGTTGTTGTTGTTTAGCAACCCCAGGCTGGGCTTGAACCCACCAACCCCAGAGCATATGGCTGTCACCCTAACCACTGAGGGGTGAGTTTTCAAAAGGTATAAGGAGTACTGTCATGAAGAAGTGGACCATAAGCACATAAATCACGTTTGTGATACCAAATCATAATATTTCCTCCATTAGGACTATTCTTTATATCAGCCCCATCATAGCCAGGCAAGGCAGCAGGTTTATTGAAAGAAAGCAGTTTGGCTCGGTGTCTGTAGCTCAGCAGCTAGGGTGCCAGCCATATACACTGGAGCTGGGGAGTTGGAATCCAGCCCAGGCCTACCAAACAACTACAACCAAAAAAAAAAAAAAAAAAAGCCGGACTATTTTTTGGTTGCAGTTGTCATTGTTTAGCAGGCCTGGGCTGGGTTTGAACCCTCCAGCCTTGGTGTATGTGGCCGGCACCCTACTCACTGAGCTTTTGGGTGCTGAGCCCATCTTTATTTCTAAGACCAAAATTGGCAGGTGACTTTTGTAAAGTATGAGAGATTCTTTGTGTCTATGCCTCAACATATAAGATTTTAAAGAAGTCATTATATGCCCCCATTTTTTTTTTTTTTTTGAGACAGGGCCTCAAGCTGTCCCTCTAGGTAGAGTGCTGTGGCATCACAGCTCATAGCAACCTCCAACTCCTGGGCTCAAGCGAGTCTCCTGCCTCTTCCTCCCAAATAGCTGGGACCACAGGCGCCATAATGCCTGGCTATTTTTTTTTTTTGGTTGCAGCCATCATTGTTTGGTGGGCCCGGGCTGGATTCGAACCTGCCATCTTAGGTGTATGTGGTTGGCGCCTTAGCCGCGTGAGCCACAGGTGCCGAACCTATATGCCCCAATTTATGCTGACATCTTAGGACTCTTCTTACCGTCTTTTAGGTCTACTTTTTTGTATTGTTAGCAAAAATATCCACAGGTCTCAGAGAGAAAGGACAAATGTTTCTCTTCACCTTTTTTTTTTTTTTGAGACAGAGCCTCAAGCTGTCGCCCTGGGCAGAGTGCTGTGGTATCACAGCTCACAGCAACCTCCAACTCCTGGGCTCAAGCGAGTCTCCTGCCTCTGCCTCCCACGTAGCTGGGACTACAGGTGCCCGCCACAATGCCTGGCTATTTTTTGGTTGCAGCTGTCATTGTTGTTTGGCGGGCGTGGGCTGGATTCGAACCCGCCAGCTCAGGTGTATGTGGCTGGTGCCTTAGCCACTTGAGCCACAGGCGCTGAGCCTCTCTTCACCTTTTCTACTGAAACACAGGGAAGACCTTTCTCCTTCTGCTTAGGTCACATACTCATCTCTGGACTTGTCCCTGTGCCTCTTAGGAGGATGGCATACTCTGGCCATCTCGAGTTAACAGGATCATCTTGGAGTGGGGTGGAGGACCCATGTGATGGGACCCTAGAATTACATAGAGCTGGGCGGAGCAGTTTGCAGAGCCGTAGGTGTTCACCACTCATGTGGATTGCACATATCATCCCAACATGCTGATTTTCCTTGGTCCCATCATGGTGTCATGGGATCTAAGACAGAAAAGAAAGCAAACAGTCCTGTACTTCTGGTAGTTACAAGTTGAAAGGTGACAATCATTTATTCAAATTGAATAATTAATTGCTGGCCAAGGTATTTTGCAGAAACTTCTCCAGAAACTGTAGGAGATATTCTTAGAATGCGGGTTGGAGTTCCCAGAGTCATGAGTCACCTCCATATCCTGGGTCACTAGCAAACCACAAGCTTTTGCTGCTCTTTTCCTTGGCTGCATTCTAGAGGTAGGAAGCCAGGCCCAGGGCAGAGGAAGGGGCTTCTGGAGATTTCTGAAGAGTCAGTTAGTAGTTCTACTGGACTCTTACCTACTACTGATAGCATTTCCACAACATAAGCATTCCCTAAGTTACAAATACATTGCTCAGTGGCTAGGGATTGGAAACTGTTACCTTTGCTTTTGAGAACACTTAAAGGAAAATATGTTCAAGACAATGCAAGGGAGGTTAAATTAGGTCAAATACTAAAATGTGATCACTCTAGCTGGTCAGGCACTAGGGAAGAGGTCCAGGATTTCAAAGAGAGGCCTGATGGCTATCTGAATTCCCTTTGGCCCCAGAACCTGTAAGTTTCTGGGAATGAGAAAGAGCCACCCCTGTAGGCAGAAGCTTTTTGCTCACACTCACCCGAGGCTGAGGTCCGTATATGGGCTGCAGCTGCACAGCCTTACAGAATGGGGGGCTTCTCATGAGACTTTCCAGGAGTTTAGGATAGTTTTTTTTTTTTTTGTAACCAGTGAAATTCAGAGTATAAACAAATAAGGTTCCCAGTAAAATTTTCCCAAGTAAATGAAACATGTATCATATACTTTGAAAGGATTTAGAAAACAGAACTTTTCCTGTTAAACTTGAGCTTAATTGTGAAGAATGTTGTATGGTGAGTCTGCATCTTTGCTTTAGAAACTTTCTCAGAAACATCTTGCAGCCATTGTTTACAAACAAAGCATTTCTTACGGGTTAGAATTAGTGGAACATAAGCATGTTGATTTTCCATATAATGTACCAGACTATCAATCTTTGCTAACACACCAGGTGATTAGGGCAATTGGGGTTTTCCACATCTTTTGCTATTAATGATCTAGTTTCAGGGTTTGCCATCTCTGGCCACGAGATGGCAGCATTTGATAAAATTTAATAACCACTATACCAAAGCAATAAATTCTTTTAAAAAGTAATTTTTATTTTATTTTAATTAATTAATTTATTTATTTACTACAGTTTTTGGCCAGGGCTGGGTTTGAACCCACCACCTCTGGTATATGGGGCCAGTGCCCTACTCCTTTGAGCCACAGGCATCACACCAGCCCCATATGCCAGGAGGTGGTAGGTTCAAACCCAGCCCCAGCCAAAAACTGAAAAAAAAAAAAAAAAAGTAAAATGTCAGGGGAGTATAAGTGTTCTCATTATGTGGATAACTTGTAGACTGCTGAAGTCAAGGATTTTGGTGTACAATGGACTTGATATGTAAATTTTTGTCCCTCACCTCCCTATCATCCTTTCCCCTTTTTAGTTTCCAATGTCCTTTATACCACTTTATGACCACGTATACCCATCATTTAGCTTCTCCTTATTAGTGAGAAGATGTGGTGCTTGTTTTCCTTTTCCTGAGATATTTAGGCTAATTGAATGATGCATTTTTTTTTTTTTTGAGACAGTCTCACTCTGTTACCCCAGGCCAGAGTGCCATGGCCTCAACTCAGCCCACAACAACCCCAAACTCCTGAATTCAAATGATCCTTCTGCCTCATCCTCCAGAGTAGCTGGGACTACAGGAGCCTGCCACAATGTCTGGCTAGTTTTTCTATTTTTATTTCTATTTACTTTAATTTTTTTTTTTTTTTTGAGACTGAGTCTTATTCTGTCATCCTGGGTAGAGTACCATGGTGTTATAGCTTACAGCAACCTCAAACTCTTGGGTTCAAGCAACCCCTTGCCTCAGCCTCCTGAGTAGCTGGAGCTATAGAGGTACATGCCATGATATCCATCTAGTTTTTTTTTTTTAGAGATAGAGTCTCAAAATTTAGCCCTCAGTAGAGTGCTGTGGCATCATAGCTCCTAAACTCTTGGGCTCAAGCAATTCTCTTGCATATGTTTCTAAATGCCTGGCTATTTTTAGAGACAGGGTCTTGGTCTTGGTCAGGCTGGTCTCAAACGAGTGAGCTTAGGCAATCCAACAGCCTCAGTATCCCAAAGTGCTAGGATTACAGATGTGAGACACTGCATCTGCCTCCAGCGAGTTTTTAGTAGAGACAAGGTCTCGTTCTTGCTCAGGCTGTTCTTGAACTCCTGATCTCAAATGATCCACCCTCCTTGGTGTCCCAGAGTCTTAGGATTGCAAGTGTGAGCCACCTTGCTGGGCCTAATTTTTCTATTTTTGGTACAGATGGGAGGGTGTCTCACTCTTGCTCAGCCTGGTCTTGAACTCCTGACTTCAAGTGATTCTCCTACCTGGGCCTCCCAGAATGCTAGGATTATAGGCATGAACCACCATACCTGGCCCAGGATAATTAAATGATAAATTCGTAATCTTTTTTATAATCCAAAGCTTTTTGAAGACCTTTTGTATATTTCTTTTATGTTTCAGAATCAATACCTCAAAATAAAATAGAGGTATTTTTTTTTGCAGTTTTTGGCCAGGGCTGGGTTTGAACCCACCACCTCCAGCATATTGGGCCAGCACCTTACTCCTTTGAGCCACAGGCACTGCCTGCTATAAGAGGTTTTAAAAATAACACCGATGTGTGTTTAACTGATCTCTTAAATAAGACAGAATTTTGAGAGAAAACCAGCATGTAGGTAAGCATACAAAACATACATATAATCTATTGATAGGTGAGGCTGTTTGGCTTGTAGGTAGATAACTTTTGTAGCCTCTAAAGTTGGCTACAGCCAGAGTTGAGGCTTCATTTTGGTACTCATGAGATGAGGGTCTTGGAGCATATCAAGTGCATGCTAGGCATTAAAAATATGCTGGCTTTTTTTCCTTCTGTTTCTTCTTCCTTTTTTTTTGAGACAGAGTATCACTCTGTTACTCAGGCTAGAGTGTTGTGGCATCAGCCTAGCTCACAGCAACCTCAAACTCTTGGGCTCAAGCAATCCTCCTATCTCAGCCCCCTGAGCATCTGGGACTATAAGAACCTGCCACAATGCCTAGATAGTGACTCTTGCTTCCATCACAAGTGGTACTGGGAGCAGACAATTCTCCTGGGCATATCCTTGAGAAGTGGCATCATTTTTATGTAGACATAATTGTTAAGTCACTGATGGCAGATTTTAGAGGAAGCACTGTCAGAGCAGGATGGACGATATGCAGAGAAGGTAAAGGGAAAATGTCTACATTTTTCATGAGCCAGTTCCCACACAAAACTCCTTTTCTTTCTTTCTTTTTTCTCTTTTTTTGAGACAATCTCACTCTATTATTCTAGGTAGAGTGCTGTGGCATCATATCTCACAGCAACCTAAAGTCTTTTTTTCTTTTTGCAGTTTTTGGCTGGGGTTGGGTTTGAACCTGCCACCTCCAGCATATGGGGCCGGTGCCTTACTCCTTTGAGCCACAGGCACCACCCCAACCTCAAAGTCTTTTTTTTTTTTTTTAATTAAATCATAGCTGTGTATATTAAAGTAATCATGGGGTACGGTACAATGTGCTGGTTTTATATACAATTTAAATATTTTCATCAAACTGGTTAACATAGCCTTCACGGCATTTTCTTAGTTATTGTGTTCAGACATTTATATTCTACATTTAGTAAATTTCACATGTACCCTTATAAGATGCACCTTCCCTCCCCTCCCTCTCCCCTTTCCCCTTCTTCTTGGGCTATAATTGGGTTATAGCTTTCATAAGAAAGCTATAAATTGGTTTCACAGTAGGGCTGAGTACATTAGATACTTTTTCTTCCATTCTTGAGATACTTTGCTAAGAAGAATACGTTCTAGCCCCGTCCATTAAACATGTAAGAGGTAAAGTCTCCATCTTTCTTTAAGGCTGCTTAATATTCCATGGTGTACATATACCACAATTATCAATACAATCTCAAACTCTTAAGCTTGAGCAATCCTCTTGCCTCAGCCTTCTGAGTAGCTGAGACTATAGGCATACACCACCATGCCTGGCTAGATTTTCTCTTTTTAGTAGAGATGGGGGTCTCACTCTTTTTTTTTTTTTCTTTTTTTTGAGACAGAGTCTCACTGTCTCACACCCTCGGTAGAATGCTGTTGTGTCAGCTCACAGCAACCTCAAACTCTTGGGCTTAAGTGATTCTCTTGCCTCAGCCTCCCAAGTAGCTGGTACTACAGGTGTCTGCCACAATGCCTGGCTATTTTTTTGTTGTAGTTGTCATTGTTGTTTAGCAGGCCTGGGCTGGATTTGAACCCACCAGCCCTAGCACATGTGGCTAGCACCCCAACCACTGAGCTACAGGTACCAGCCAAGTGGTCTCAATCTTCTGAGCTCAAGCAGTCCTCACACCTTGGCCACCCAGAATGTTAGGATTACAGGCATGAGCCACAAAACTCTTTTTAATAGAAGAACCTAGCTTCCCAATTGTCATTCAGCTCTTCCAAGACAGGAAGAATAAAAGTCCCAATCTAAATAGTTACCTAAATATTAAAACTGGAAAGGACTTTACTAGGGCTTTTGACATTTGAGGGAGTCATAGACTCTTAAGAATTTGGTGAAAGCTATACACCCCCTTCCCACACATTTTGCATGTAATTTCAAGGGAATCCCCTTCCCCCCATCTAATCATCCGTGAATTTCCTAGGGCAGAGTTTCTTAACTGTGTTTATCCTCTAAACTCTGATTATTTTGAACCAACTAGTAGAATTTTTTTCTAAACAATACACAGAAAATCACTTTGCTACCAAAGGGAGAGCATCAAATCTCTCTGGTGCTTTGGGTGCAGACAAATGTTTAATCTCCCATCTGGAGGGGGCAGTGCCTGTCGCTCAGTGAGTAGGCCACCGGCCCCATATACCCAGGGTGGTGGGTTTAAACCCGGCCCCGGCTGAACTGCAACCAAAAAATAGCTGGGCGTTGTGGTGGGCACCTAACGTCCCAGCTACTCTGGAGGCTGAGGCAAGAGAATCACCTAAGCCCAGGACTTGGAGGTTGCTGTGAGCTGTGTGATGCCACAGCACCCTACCAAGGGCAATAAAGTGAGACTCTGTCTCTACAAAACAAAAAAAACTCCCATCTGGAGAATCTGTCAAAATTCTTTAATCTAGTAGGCTCTGATGTCCCACTAAGGATTTTGGGACATGGAAGTGATTATTACAATAACAGCAACAAATTTAGGTTCTAATTAAATATCAAGAGTACTTACATTCTGAAAATCATGCTGGGAGAAAATATACTAAAATCTTAATTAGTGGTCCTTTTTGGACAGTAAGAATGTGTATAATTTAAATTTTGTTATATTGTTGTGCATGTGTCCAAATTAGCTGTAGGGGGTACACATTTGTGAATCTGAAAAAACACAGATTTTATTTAAAAGTCATAAAAATGCAATCAATATTCTTTAACATTCAGAGATTTTGTTAAGAATTAAATTTTTAAGCATAATGAAAATATTTAATACTGTAAATTGAACGCTGGGTTGGACTCAAGACAGAGACTGCCTTAGTTAGGTATTGATAACAACAAAGTATTTACTCCAGTTTCTTTTTCTTTTTCTGAGACTGAGTCTCACTCTGTTGCCCCAGGCTAGATTGCTATGGGGCCAGCCTATGTCACAGTAACCTCAAACTCATGGGTTCTGGCGGTGCCCATAGCTTAGTGAGTAGGGTGCTGGCCACATACACAGAGGCTGGCGGGTTCAAACCCAGTCTGGGCCCGCTAAAACAACAATGACATCTGCAACAAAAACAAAACAAAACAAAACAAAACCCATGGGTTCATGGGATCGTCTTGCCTCAGCTTCCCAGGTAGATGGGACTATGTGTGCCCACCACAATGCCCAGATAATTTTTCTATTTTTTAGCAGAGATGGGGGTCTCCCTCTTGCTCAGATTAGTCTCTAACTCCTGAGCTCAAGTGATCTTCCTGCCTTGGCCTTCCAGCGTGCTAAGATTATAGGCACAAACCTCCACCCTAGAGTCTATTTACTCTAGTTTCAAGACATGAATGATCATGTTTCCTGACTTTCATCAGAGAAAAATGCTAAAGTGAGAGGCCTGCACTGTGGCTCACACCTGTAATCCTAAACTCTCTGGGAGGCTGAGGTGGATGGATTGCTTGAGCTCAGGAGTTTGAGATCAGCCTGAGCAAGAGTGAGACTTCCTGTCTCTAAAAGGAGTTTGAGACCTCACCCTCTCTAAAACTAGCCCAGTATTGTGGTGGGAGTCTGTAGTCCCAGCAGCTTGGGAGGCTCAGGCAAGAGGATCGCTTGACCCCAAGAGTTTGAGGTTGCTATGAGCTATGATACTACGACACTCTAATGAGGGTGACAAAGCAAGACTGTCTTAAAAAAAAAAAAACACCTAAAGTAGAAGTGACATGTTTAATCCTGCAAAACAGCTTTGTTCCTTGTACATTTCACATTCCATTTTTCTTCCTATTTTTTTTTTTTTGATACAGTCTCACTATGTTGTTCTCAGTAGAGTGATGTCCTATCACAGCTCACAGCAACCTCAAATTCTTGGGCTTAAGTGATTCTCTTGCCTCAGCTTCCCAAGTAGCTGGGAGGTGCCCACCACAACACCTGGCTATTTTTTGTTGCAGTTGTAATTGTTGTTTAGCTGGCCCTGGCTGGGTGGGAGCCCACCAGCCTCCATGTATGTGGCTGGTGCCATAACCACTGTGCTACAGGTGCTGAGCCTTCTTCCTTTTTTTATACATGAATAATTGTGTTAGGGGGCTCTTTATCCCCCTTTCCCTCTCCCCTATACCACCACAACAAAGGATCTGCCCATTGGTCTTTTATAGTTTAGCATAATTTTACACCTGACATTGTCTCTTCCAGAAATGAATTTGCATTTCAATTATATTTGCACAACAAAAAGCTTTGTCCTCAGTTAAAAGATTTTTGATTTTAATAAAGTCCATTTTATGGGGCAGTGCGTGTGGCTCAGTGAGTAGGGCACTAGCCCCATATATCGAGGGTGGCAGGTTCAAACCCGGCCCTGGCCAAACTGCAACAAAAAAATAGACAGGCGTTGTGGCAGGTGCCCATAGTCCCAGCTACTTGGGTGGCTAAGGCAAGCCTACGCCCAAGAGCTGGATGTTACTGTGAGCTGTGACAATGCCACTGCCCTCTACCGAGGGTGACAAAGTGAGACTCTGTCTCTAAAAAAAAAAAAGTCCAACTATCAATATTTTCTTTTTTTTGACAATTTGCAGAACTTTATTAATATTCAAAGATATTGTTTAATCTTCTCATCAGCATCCAAAGCACCTTTTTAAGTTGCATGCTTGCTCTGGTCACAAAATCCCTTTTTATACTTTTAGAAGATCTGTCTGTACTTCTCTAGTCATGAATTCTTATTCCTGAAATTAAAGAACAATATAGAATAAGACATCTGTATACAAACTATGATAGTCCAAATCCCTAAATATTTTCTATAGGATGGTAAGTAGCTAAAACGTCAAGGGTAGAAATTAGAAATGTTACAGCCAGATAAACTTATCAATATTTTCTTTCATGGTCTGTGTTTTTGGTGTTGTAAAGTCATTGCCGAACTCAAGGTCACCTATATTTTTTTCTTATGTTATATTCTGAGAGTTTTAAGGTTTTATATTTTTATATTTAGGTCTATGATCTATTTTAAGTTAATTTTTGTATAAGGAGAAAGATCTGTGTCTAGATTAATTTTTGTGACTGTCCAGTTGAAGGATCTTTAAGTATTATCTGTTGGGGAAAATTTTTTATAGGAGTGCTTCCTCCTTTCCCAGTGTCTCACTTGCCTGATAATGAGAATCTATGATTAAAGAGAAGAATTTCAAGGGCAAAAGATATAATTGTTACAGAAAGACATGCAATTTAGGGATCTGGAGTGTGAGGCCTTCACCCCTCCTCCAATTGTTTGTCTTCCACTGACAGTGAAGGGTGGGGTTACAGGAGATGCCACCTTCCTTGGGCAGGATGTGCAAAATGTTTCTAACTCCAACAGAACCATCAGCAGAGGCCTTGACTGCCTGCCTGTGCCTGTCTGCCAGTGCACAGGCTCCATGAATGGAAGCAGTGTTCAAAGAACTGGGCATCCACCTCAGTATCTTAATCTGAAACCTACTTCACGATTTGGGGGTAAATGAGCAAAGTCAGTTACCTCAATGTTAAGTGTGAAAAGTCTATCCTTTCTAGAAAGCATGATTGAACTGTCACAATTTGGAAAGAACTTGTCACAGGGTGTGATCTGCGCAGTGGTGCTCTCCCAAATACCAAAAATCCTCCAGGAATCTTTTCATCTTGTTGAAATGCTGGTTTGCATTTCCAGGAGCTGGGCCAATCTGCTGAGCACAGTATTTGCAAAGGCAGAGTTTGCTTTGCCGCCAAAGGAGGTGGAAGGAACACCAGAGTGGTATCTGAGTTTTGAGAAAGAGATGGGAACTCATTCCTGAAAGGGATGGGTGTGGAGAGCTTTAGGCTGTCCAGGGATGAGGGCAAACAGTGAGAACAGGAGGCTTTGGGGATAAAAGTCAGTCCTGGCCTAGGTTTGTCAAGAGAAACAGATTTCACTCCTTCCGTGCGATCTAGGAAATAAGATCTGTTGAGAATGGAGGCACCAGACGAATAACATTGACTCTCAATTTATGCGAGTCACGGACCCTGGCAAATGCCCAAATGCCTCAGTTTGCTTGAGAGACTTACACCTGGAAGTGGTTATGTCCGAGGAGGATCTGGCAATGAGAAGACAGGCTTCCCACTTGCCAGGGTGTGTCTCCGTGTACACCCACAGTATTTCCCTTTCACTGGTAACTGAGCCTTGAATTTCCCTTGAAGTATGCTAGGAGGCGAGTTGTGAATGACCAATCTTGGTTCAGCCGAAGGGAAAATAGACGTCTAGGGCATGCTGTTTGCAAGACCTGTCTTTTCCCTCAGTCCCCTTCATAAGCACGGAACTTCTGTCCTTCTCTTTCCAGAAGCGGTGGTACGGTTTAATCACGTTACTGGAGAAGGCAGAAAGTCTACCTAACAGCGGTTTACTCCATCCAAGCTTCTGCTGCTGCGGAGCAAGGTGCGGTGGGCAGAGCAGAGCAGGGCAGCGGGAGACATCAGGGTTGATTGGATCCTCCCAGCGCTGCCCGGCTTTTCTCTGGCTGTAAAATCAGGGCTTAAAACCGTAAGAACGAAATAAAGTGTCTAAAGCGATAGCGCACAGCCTGGCCCTGAGGGTTTTAGTTTCCCGGCCTTCCCAGGTGATGAGGTGAGGCGGAGTGGAAGGTGGACTGCGGCCCACAGGGGAGAAAGGGGACTCTGAAGGCAGGGTGCGGCGGGGAGGGCAGGGGTTGCGGCTGCTGGCAGCTGAGAAGCTCCAGCTCCCGTCTTCCTGGACCTCTGGGGAGGGAAGCTGAGCTGAGCTTGGTGCAGGAGCAGGCGGAATCTCCGGCTGCCTGGGAGGAGCCTCCAGACTGGGCCGCAGGGACTGAAAGGCGGTGACCCCAGGGACTCCTAGGCCTCATGGCTAGGGATAAAGGAGGCTGAGCCTCGGGCCCTCCTCCAGATGGCCGCAGGAGACTGAGAGGCATCCTTGCGGGCAGACCGAGCTGGGCGTGGAGGCGCTAGTGTGGAGACCTCTCCGGGCTTTGGGGTCACGGTGGGCTTAGCAGGCGCCGCTGGACTCCTGTCCCAGCTCGCGCGATCCGGACAACTGGCCGCCGCTCCGCCTGGAGACTGCGGACATGCGCCGGACCACGGCGGCCAGGGCCTCCCTCGGCCTGTCCCGCAGCGGTAGGCAGGATGACCGTGGGTAGGACCCCTAGGAAGGGGCCACATAACTTTCTCGGGGTCTGGGGGGGCCCAGTCTACAGGTGGAGTTTCTGTCACCTTGTGGCGAATAGTCTGCATCTGTCTGTCCTCAGTGGCCATCTTGATTGTCCTTAGTCTCTTGTGGTTAAGTGAAGAAACCCACACCACAGATGACAGCCCAGCTAGAAGTTTTAGAATCCCAGGGTTGGAATCCCAGACCTGTCACTTAGTAGCTCTGTCATGCTTGGCAAGATATTTAGTTTTCCTTTTTTCTTTCTCTTTCTCTTCCTCCTCCTCCTCTTCCTCTTTCCCCTCTTCTTTCTCCTTCTCTTCTTCCTCTTCTTACTCACTCTCTTGCCCAGGCTATAGTGCCTTGTAATCAGCTTATCTCACAGCAACCTCAAACTCTTGGGCTCAAACCATCCTCCTGCCTCAGCCTCCCAAGTAGCTGGGACTACAGGCCCCCGCCACAAAGCCTGTCTACTTTTTCTATGTATTTTCAGTAGAGATGGGTCTTGTTCTTGCTCCAGCTGGTCTCTACCTTCTGACCTTGATCAACCAAGTCTCCCTGCTCTGTCCTCCAGAGTGCTAGGATTACAGGCATGGATAGTGCAACTTCCAAGATGCTTAATTTTATGATCCTCGGATTTCTCACCTATAAAACAGAAACATTGTAATGCTGCCTACTTTGTAGGATTACTGTAAATATTAAATGAAATAATAAGAGTGTCTGGAGTGGCACAAGGTGAGACATAACCAGGTCCTTGTGTGTTTTTCCATAGCCTGGGTGATTCCCAAGGAGGCAATTCTCCTGAATACTGAGTTCACTTGGCAGTCAGAGCTAAATGCACATACATACTCAAGCACATCCACGAGTCATTCAATATGGAAAACCATAAATAGAGGTATATTAATATATACATGTTATAGATTAAATTTTTATATCTAATATTTAACATCAAGAGAAAAGGGGATAGCAAAAGGGGCTAATGAACCAGTTCAAGGAAGGCTACATGGACAGGGATAGTGTCCTTGGCTGATCCGGATGTTAGCCAACGTCTTGCCAAGGAAGAGCCCTTGATTTGAGCTGAGCCTTTGTTGGCAGATGCTGGCTGGTGATCACGATTGACAGCAACTAGTGTCTATTCAGATGGCCATATCAAACTGGTGAAACCTGCTTTTTTTTTTTTTTTTTTTTATTGGAGACAGAGTCTCAAGCTGTTGGCCTGGGTAGAGTGCCGTGGCATTACACCTCAAACTCTTGGGCTTAAGCAATTCTCTTGCCTTAGCCTCCCAAGCTGGGCCTGCCACAATGCCTGTCTATTTTTTTTAAAATTATTTTTTATTAAATCATAGCATTGTACATTGATCCCTTTATGGGGTTCAGGGTACTGCTTTGATATATACAATATGAAATGTTTACATTGAAATAAGTAACACTCATATGTTTTTTTGTTGCAGTTATTGTTGTTTTAGCTGGCCTGAGCCAGGTTCGAACCTGCTAGCCTTGATGTATGTGGCTGCACCCTACCCACTGAGCTACGAGTGCTGCTGACATCCTACTAGTTTTGAAGACCCACCTAAGTTTTCTGGTAAGGGCTGATGGTAAAGGGTTATGCTCTGCCTAGTTGGGTGTAGTATATCTATTAGGTGTACATCTGGTCCCTGTTGCATGACACCTTTTTGGGATATAAGATGAAGTCTTCTCTAAGATGGAGTTACTTATGCTGAAGGTATTCTATATAGAGAGTAAAACACTTGGCAGATGGTCACTAAATGAACATGATCATGGCAAGGAGTTGTTTTTCTTTTTTTTTTTTTTTTGAGACAGAGCCTCAAGCTATCCCCCTGGGTAGAGTGCCATGGCATCACAGCTCACAGCAACCTCCAACTCCTGGGCTCAAGCGAGTCTCCTGCCTCC
>CAUYQV010131167.1:0-23172 GCA_963574575.1 Galagoides demidoff
ATCTTTGACAAACCAATTAAAAACATTGAGTGGGGAAAAGATTCCCTATTTAACAAATGGTGCTGGGTGAACTGGCTGGCAACCTATGGAAGACTGAAACTGGACCCACACCTTTCACCATTAACTAAGATAGACTCTCACTGGATTAAAGATTTAAACTTAAGACATGAAACCATAAAAATACTAGAAGAAAGTGCAGGGAAAACACTTGAAGAAATTGGCCTGGGTGAACATTTTATGAGGAGGACACCCCATTGAAGCAACATCTTTTTCTTTTTCTTAACAACAGTAGGATCCTGGTTTTTGTTGACATTTTATAATCTTGGGGCTCAGCGCCTGTGGCTCAATTGGCTAAGGTGCCAGCCACGTACAACTAAGGTGGCGGGTTCGAATCCCCAGCCCAGCCCGCCAAACAACAATGATGGCTGCAACCAAAAAATGGCCGGGTGTTGTGGCAGGTGCCTGTGGTCCCAGCTACTTGGGAGGCGGAGGCAGGAGACTCGCTTGAGCCCAGGAGTTGGAGGTTGCTGTGAGCTGTGATGCCATGGCACTCTACCCAGGGGGATAGCTTGGGGCTCCGTCTCAAAAAAAACCAAAACAATATAATCTTGGAAGTGAGGGCTAGATATAAAGAGCCATTGTATTCACTGAGCACAGCCAGATCCTGCAATACTTAGACAGGTTAATGTTCATCCTCAGAGACTCCAGGCATCATGTCGCATCTGTCTGCATCTTCTTCTCCTTCACTCTATTCCTCTTGGTCACAGATCCATCCACCTCACCAGTCATGGTAAAATGAGGTTTGTGCTACTGTCATTGAGCCATTGCTTTTTTTAGACCTTAATAAATTACACTTTTTATTTTGTTCTTTAATAAATTTTGATAAGTTATTTGTATTGCCAAGCTGAGTAACTGATTTCTCTACCCTGACACCCTTCCTGATTCACACTGCTGCTCTGTGCTGGTACTGCCAACACCTCATCATATAGGAGTGGGGTAAGAAAGTGGCCAATCAGTGGGCTCTCGCCCAGTGCAGTCCTCTGCTGTGCCCTGCTCTATCCTGCCCCAGGCCACATTCCCAGTGGAAACCCCAACAACCTTTTTATCACTATGGGATCTTTTCACATTCTTATATTGGTTTCAGAATGCAGCTTGATGCCCATTAAAGACTTTGTCACCCAGACATAACCAATGCCAGGCTGGGCAGCAGGTTGAGAGGGACAATCAGATGGCTGGTGCCAGGTGCCATCTTATCTGAAACTAGAAATTTTAAAGGTTTTGCAGTCTTCACAGCATTATTTGTAGAATCTAAAGGGACAACCCCTATGGAAGTCCTTTGGGTCAGTGTCACATGAACGTTCACCATGTGTTCTCGAGGCATGTTTTCTCCTCTAGAGTTCTGAATGGGCGAGGAACTTAGAAGAAAAGAGGTAATCAGCCCATTAAGGCAATTTTGCACTATTTTCAGCTGGCAGGTTTTGTGGTGGGTGGCATATTCATGACCGGGATATTAGAGAAAGCCTTTTTCACTTCTTTTCTTCTCTGTTTAAAATTTTTATTTGCATCTTTTGTGCACAGAGTACTAAAGAGCATGATGAATGAAAGGATAGGGGCCAATGGAAGGGCCAGAGTGGAAGTGAGTTTATGCTCCACTCCCATGTTATAGTGAAAAGGAACTCCAAAGAGAAAACCGGTGTGATTATCACTGTGCTGGGAGACTGACACCAACTTCAGTAGGAAGATGACAGCTTAGTCTCCACACGTACTACTGTGCTGGTTCTTTCCAGAAGTTGTTTTCCTTAAAACTAAAAATATAAGGCAAGAGAGAGATGGTACATTTGCACCATCCTTGTAATAATGAATTATTCTGCTTAACTTTAAAAGTGTATGATTATTTTTGTGTCTTTCTGTGAACTGTTTCACTAAAAACCTAAACCAGAAAAGTAGAAGAACATACTCTATTCTCTTTAATTTCTGTGACTATAGACAATTTATCATATGTTGGAGTATTTTCTAGAATAATGATTTTCTATATTTTCATACTAATGAGGTTATTTTATCATTCTTTATAATAATTCAATAAAAAGTCATGATCAAAACATTTTGGAGGCTCTAAAATGTGTCCAAACAAAAAGGAATAGAGGCAAAAATTTGATCTTCAATAATAAAAGAGGGAAAAAAGAGCATCCAATGTATTTAAGCAAACCAAGTATTTTATGATAAGGTTTTACCTAAAACTGGTTTTCATGTTTTACTTTGATGATTAAAGAATGCTGAATTAAATTAAACAAACTACCTGAAAATTTGAGTGATATAATGACAAAACATCAAATTATTTCATGATAATTTTCTAAATTGAATAAGAAATATGATTATTTTACTACAATCCTTGGTGCAAATTTTAAGGTGATCTGGCAGTCTGTAATCTAAAATACACACAAATTCAGGCCTGGTGGGGTGGCTGGCCTATAATCCTAACACCCTGGGAGGCCAAGGTGGGTGGATCCCTTGAGCTCAGAAGTTTAAGACCAACCTCAGAAAAGCAAGATCCCTTCTCTAGAACTAGCCAGGCGTTGTGGAGGGCCCCTGTAATCCCAGCTACTCAGGAGAGTGAGGAAAGAGAACTGCTTGAGCACAGGAATTTGAGGTTGCTGTGAACTGTGACACCATGGCACTCTGTCCAGGGCGACTGAGTGAGACTGTCTCAAAAAGAAAAAAACAAAAAACAAAAAAAGAAAGAAAGAAGTGCACAAAATAATAATAAAATATATACAAATTATAATTTCTCTCAGATGTATAAAACACCTTGGTTTATTCATTTGGGCTTGTTTAATATTTAAAAATAAGTCTATAGGCACACAGTCTTGATAGATTCTGTGAAATCATTGCCAGGGCCTAGAGCAGAGAGCCGGGCACAGTGGGTGATTCTTCTCAACCTGCTGAGGCCGGGGAGGACCGGGTGGGACCCCTGGTTGGGCGGCTCGGCTGCCCTGAGCACAGGTTTCACCGCTATTGCACCCAGAGCACAGAGAGCCTCAGGCAGGCTGGTCTGGGGCTTAGTTGAGCCATTGACAGGGGACACCACAGAGGACCCAGGGCCCCTTCGCTGTTCGTGGTGCTTTCTGACCCTGTGGCCGGCCCCTTCGCTGTTCGTGGTGCTTTCTGTCCCTGTGGCCGCTGGCCCGTGGCCCGCGGGGTGGCCCCTCTAACCCCTTGGCAGACTGAGAAAATCTCTCCCGCAGTCGCTGGCCAGAATTATAGACATGCCCATTCTTAAGTCATTTATGGCTTAAGTGAACACAGAATTTACCTGCGTGATGTACGTTTATCCAGATTGTCCTCCCGGAGCCTGGACAGCCGCAGTTTCCAGGCTCTGATAGCCGGAGTGAGTGCAGGACGCCCGGGCGGGGTCGACAGCACCCACGCTGGGTCCGAGCAGCTGCGGTGTGCTCTCGGGGTATTTGACTTTGGGGGGACGTTAAAATTAAAGAACAGCTGGACGATACTATTCCTTTTCTCCCGAGTTGATGCAGCAGCCTAGCCTCTTGATGATTTTTCAGGGAAAGATAAAATACTATGATTATTTCTCCTAAAAGAAACAAGAAATTCCCTACGTGGAGGAGCAAGTGGTTCAGGATTATATATGTAACTAAAAGAAATGTGGGGGAGAAATAATAAGATAAATTAAGACACTTCCACCTTGAATTTACAGAAACTCTGTCTCTGAAAGGCTTCAAGCGTAGGAAACTCTATCTTTCATGGCAGAAGTCTGGAGGGGGCAGGCTCCAGGACTGGCCCGTTTGACCTGTCCGGTCTCTTGGTTCTCCCAGCCTCAGTGTAGGGATTCTGGGTAGCACAGCAGTCAAGGCAACACCCAGGGCAGACCAGCAGCTGGACTCCAGGGTGGAAGGACATTGCCAGAAGTTCCCTGGTGAGCCGCCCCTCCACCCTGGCCCTGCTGGGAGCGCCTGCCTGAACCTGTGCTGTGGGAGCTCTGCCTGCAGCCTGGTCGTCACTGTGATCGGAACAACCAATTTCCCTTACCTCTGTAAACTTTAGTAAATTTGGACCCAAAGCCAGCAAACTAATCTGCCCCCACCACAAGTTTTTATAAGTAAAGTTTTATTGGGACACAGCTCCATGCCTTTTTTTAGGGATTGCTGATGGCTGCTTTATGCCACAACGACAAAGTCGAATAGTTGAGACAGAAACGGTACAGTCTGCAAAGCCTAAAATATTTACTCTCTGGTCCTTTACAGAAAAAGTTTGCCTACCCAGATCTAGAGTTAACTGTAGTACTTCCTTTTATTTGGTTAAAACTACCTTCTAAAGCAGCACTTTTTAATGTCATTATTCTGGGAAGGAGGGAAACCTATGCTCGTCTTATCCATAGTTGTATAATTAAATGTATTTTACTCATTTTCCTGAAGCTTTTCCCAAGTTGAAAAAACCTGATCTACACAGGATACCTACATAAAATCAAGTTGTTAATTTTTCCAGCAGATTTGTGCTCTTTCTAAGTATCCTAGCCAGTGATGTGCTGCTCCCGTCCACACTGATGGCGATAAGCAGTTGTTAGCATGGCTCTTCAGTCCGCCTTCAGTGACTGCCTGGCAGTGCAAAATCGACCACAGTGGGAGTGTTACCTCAGAAATCAGCAAACACTCAAAATCAAAGTTTCTCACCTTTCCCCCTGAATATCTGGTTGTTAAATATTTAGTGCACACCACAGCCCAGCAATTATCAGTACACACAGTTTGCATTCCTACCTCTGTTATGTGTGTATAACTAGGCAGCAGAGAACGTCTGTGTGTGACCTGGGCATTGCCAATATGTTTGTGGTTATTTGTAATCTGAAATGATCTGCCAGCTAAATCCTTCTTGCAGTGAAGTAATGTAGGCTATGTTTTAAATGTTACAGACTTTTGTTTACATAGAACCTTTTCTAAGTAAATATTTCTCTTAGATTTTGCAGATGAAATCAATGAAAGAAAAAATATTTTATATTATCTGAAACTACAAACATATTTACATTGTATAATTAATGTAAATCACTTGTGTATCCATGAAGTAGGAACATACCTATCTGTGTTCAAGGATCCAGAGTTCTGAATTCTCGCATTGTTCTAGGGTAGGGAATGGTGTTCATGAGATCTGAAAGGAATACCTGGGTTTAGAGAGGTCTTGATATAGAAAGGGCACTCATTCATTTAACAAATATTTATTAAGCATCTATTATGTCCAAATGCTGATTGTAAAAAAGATCTTCCCCCTGCTCAGGGAGGCCTCACAGTGTAGTGGGGTAGATAGACATTAAACAATCACACATATGAGTATAAAGTTAACGGTGGAACAGAAAGAAAGAAATGCCAGTCTCTGCAACCCTGGGAAACTGAGCAGCACGGGAGGAACTGACACACCACTGCCCAACTGCAGAGTGAGAGGGAGAGAGTGCTGAGTGCAAGTCTATATTCTTTTTTTTTTTTTTTTTTTTGAGACAGAGCCCTAAGCTATCCCCCTGGGTAGAGTGCCATGGCATCACAGCTCATAGTAACCTCCAACTCCTGGGCTCAAGCGAGTCTCCTGCCTCCACCTCCCAAGTAGCTGGGACCACAGGCGCCCGCCACAACGCCGGGCAACTTTTTGGTTGCAGCCATCGTTGTTGTTTGGCGGGCCCGGGCTGAGGATTCGAACCTGCCACCCCAGGTGTACGTGGCTAGCACCTTAGCCGATTGAGCCACAGGCACCGAGCGGTGAAAGTCTATATTCTGGGGAAATCTATTTTCTAGGAGTTCCTGGAAGAGCATGCCAGTTATTGTAGCAGTTATTGTAGCCCTAAGGACAGGGAGGGGCCCCTGAAGGGTTTTAAGCAGGGTAGTGTTAGGAAACTTTGCGCGGCTGCTGGAGGGCAAACAGGTATAAAGCAGAAAGGACAGATGGAGAGGTCAGTCCCATGGCTATCACAGCAGTTTGTGAGAGCATTAGAGGCACTGGCAGTGGAAATGGTGAGAAGTGGCTGGAACCCCAGTTGACGCCACACAGCTTCCCAAGCAGCCCTTTAAACTGCCTTCCAGGAGCTGGTAATGTAATTAGAAAGGCATTTCACCAGTGTAAAAATCACAGAAATGGCAAATAATCAGGAAGTAAGCTGAGAAGTTCAAACTCTGAGTGCTGCAGTAATGGAGAGTGGGGGCTGGATCTGGAGGCAGAACAGTGAGGGAGGGCCACAGAGCAGAGATGGCACCCCGGAAAGAAGGAAGACAAATATCTTTGGATGTACAAGGTAAGGCCAAATTTTGAGAACGGGGGGCGGGGGGGGGGGAGCCAGAGTTTAGAAGACTTGGTGTGAGATCAAACAATGAACCGCTGAGAGGGTTTTACCTAGGAAGGGTGCAGATGAAAGCAAGAATTGAAGTTCAGTTTTGCCAGACACATCGGTGGTTAATTAGACTATGGAGAACTTGCTGCACACCTGGTTGTTGAGTAAGGGACTGACTTCGTGGTAGTTGGGAATGAAGGTAACAGATGGACTCAGAACCATCCAACAGTTTAGATGAATCTGCTTGGGACATACAATGAGCTTGAACTGATGATGTGTCCTCTGGTAATGTATCTCCAGTACAACATAAACCAGACAGTTTTATTCACACGTGTCTGTGCTGTTTTCAGCCCTGTGTTGTCCTTTCTCATTAGCCTCTCCCCAAAAGAATGTACTGTGATTTGCACAAAGGAAAAATTTTGGTTTCTGAAGGATTAGGAAAGATTTCACAGAATAAAACTTTTGATATATACTCTGAATCTCTTATATAATCTTTCCACATAAAAATGTAATTGTCCAGTCATAGATTTGTTTATATTTTCATCACTTATAATAAGTGATTACTGATATTTAGAAATCTAACAATAATAATTTTAAGAACTACAAGTAGAATCCTATTTTAGTGATCTTTTTGAGATAGGAAAATAATTTATAATATTTAACTTCCATTAAAATTAATATATATTGCAATCCTTAGCAAAATATCCTTAGGGTATAGTAGACATGTTTATAAAGAAACTTACAAATCCATGTCCTGTTTGCAAATCTTTTCTGTTTCATCAATGACCAACCCTCCATTGTGGGTTTTTTTTTTTTTTTTTTGGATAAAGTCTTAATTTGTCACCCTTCGTAGAGCGTCATGGCGTCACAGCTCACAGCAACCTCCAACTCTCGGGCTTAAGAGATTCTCTTGCCTCAGCCTCCCAAGTAGCTGGGACTACAGGCACCCGCCACAATGCCTGGTTATTTTTTTGTTATAGTTGTCATTGTTGTTTCCCAGTCCTGGGTTGGGTTCCAACCTGCCAACTCCCCTGAAATAAACTACCTCCAAAATACCAATATAGTATTTTATAGAAAATTTCAAATTTTAAAGATCCAAACACAATGCACGTGACAACAGAATAATAACATCTTTGCTGCAGAGACTAACTTCAGAAAGCACAACTGTTGAAAGCATCTGCTAAGTGGGAGTCTTAATTTAATGGCATTTGTTGTGACTCTGTCAGCAAAGCTCACTTGCTGGGGACCACCTGTGGTAGCATCAAGAAGGTGCTTATCGAGAAGGGTGTAACAATCACATCCACTAAGGTGGAATGCTGCTTTTTCCTAACCTTTCTTCTTTCTACTTCTTTTTCACTGATTTCAGAGTCATTAGAAGATAAATTGGTAAGAAAAGACATGATTTCAAGAGACAAAGGGATAACTCAACAACAAATAAGCAACTTGATTTAAAAATGGGCAAAGGACTTGAGTAGAAAAACAAATATACAAATGGTCAATGAGCACCTGAGAAGATGCTCAGTATCACTGACCATGAGGGAGACGCAAGGCAAAACCACTTCTCACCCACTAGGGCGGTCATTATAAACAAATGAAAATAACAACTGTTAACAAGGATGTGGAGAAATCAGGACCCTTGTACATCATGGGTAAGAATATAAAATGGAGTAGCTGACATGGGAAACCATATGGAAACTCCTAAAAATTTTAAAAACAGAACTATCATATGATACAGCAATTTCACTTCTGACATATACCCAAAAGACTTAAGAGCTGGGATTTGAACAGGTATTTGTACCCATGTCAGAACAACAGTCAAAGGTGGCCAGTGTCCATTGAGGGATGAAGGGATAAGCGAAATTGGATGCATGATACAATGCAATATTATTTAGCCTCAAAAAGGAAGGAAATTCTAACACATGCTGCAACACGGATGAACCTTGGAGATAGTATGTTATGTGAAATAACCCAATCACAAGAGAAATAGTACAAGATTATGTTTAAATAAGATGCTTAGTGTAGTCAAATTCATAGAGATAGAAAGTCAAATAGTGGTTGCCCACAGCAGGGGCAACGGGGGATTGTTTAATAGGCACGGCCTTTCCATTTGGGAAGACTAGGAAAAGGTTCTGGAGACAGACAGCGGTGATGGTTGCACAACAATGAGAATGTACTTAGTGCCACTGAACTGTGCCCTTAATCATGGTTAAAATGGTAAATTTTATGTTACATTTATTACCAAAATAAGAAGAACTTAATTAAATGCTTAAACTTGAAGCAAATTAATTGTATTGAGCAGGACTGCACTTGACTTCCTGTCAGGGCCTGGGCTTCCAGAAGTGACCACACTGCAGTGTGTGCTGTGTACCCTTTCAGGGTACAAAAGGCCAGAAGCAAGGGAAAAGGAGGGGTCACTGGGAGGCACTGGGGGAAGGAGATAGGGCTGTCTTCCCCAGAGTGACCCCCATTGTTCTCCAAGATCATTCAGAGAGGCGGTGATGATAGAAGCTCAGCTTTACAATACACACGTTTATGGTTAATGTTTTGCCTCTTTAAGAAAATAGACAAATGAATTAAAATATATATTATACTTGAGTCACTATGAAAGTTTTGAAATACTAAAATCAAGAAATGTAAAATCCACGTGGAGGGAAACCCGCGAAGCCTCCCAGCTGGCAGACGCTGAGCACAGAGGCCGTGCCCTGAGTGGGAAAGGTGCTGTGCCCTGTGATTCCTGAAAGTAAAATAATGGGTGGAACAGTCTGTCTCAAAACTTTCATAATGACCCACATAAATGTTATTATTAGTCTAATACTTTCCCTCTACAGAAATTTGAAACTTCAACAGAGAGAAAGAAAGTAGAGGCCACCATGTTTCAGTTCTTTCAGGCTTTGACACAGGTAGGGATTTGGAAGCCCTGCCACCGTGAGCGAGCTGTGGGTGTGCAGGACTCTGTGACAACTTCCACACAGCAGATTGAAAACACTAATTGCGTCCCTGCTCTTTCACAGTCTCATGATACACATGGAATGTTACACAGCGTTACAATCCATTACATGAAAGAACAAAGTTGTTAAATTTCTTAAAAACTCACAATACATTTGGAGTCCAAGAGACCACTATCCACACATCTTAGAGGTGGCCTCATACAAGCCGTCCTGCAGGGCTCCCTTCTGGGGTCTTCTCTCTCTCTCCCCTGTCTTTTCCCCTCTCTCCTCCTCCTTTTCCTCCACCTCCTCCTCTCTCTCCTTTCTCCCTCTGTTTCTCTCTCCTCCTCCCCACTTCCTCTCTCACTCTTCTTTCTCCCCACTTCCCCTCCCTCTCCACCACCTCCTCCTCTCTCTCCTTCTCTCTCCTTTCTCCCTCTCTCCTCCTCCTCCCTCTTTTTTTTTTTAAGCTTTATCTTCCCTGCAGGATCCTAGCTCCTGCCTACAATTATACCTCATATGTTTAAAACTGGGAAATATTTCTTCCTTTGTTCCATTCTGAAAAAGTGCCCAAGGACCTCAGGCGTGGGTCCGTCAGATCCTCAGTGTGGACGATCAGGTAGAAATCATTTGTATTTCTGTCTCTCATAGTGTGACTTTAGTCAGGCTTCCTACTGAGGAGAGAGACGAGAAAGAAAAAAAGTGCGATGAGGAGCCCAGAGTCCTTGTCCAGCCACACCTGTGTTTCTGGACATACGTATTATGATGTATATAGTGACACATATAGTACGTATGACAAATACAGAAAAGTCATTGAGGTCATTTGTCATGTCATTTCTAAATCAATTATGTAGTCTATATTATTAAGCACTCGTCCAAAATATTTGATGCTCACTAAATATTTCTCTGCATAGTTAAATCAGAATTTATTTAATACTTCCCCTACTGTTCTTTGACCTGTTTTTTTGGCTATGTACTATCTGAACTTTCTTCTATATTAGGGAATTCTACCCCTTCTGAATCTTGATGGGAAAGAAAAGTTTCCTCCTGTCCTAGAATCCCTAGAGGCCAAATTCCTGAAGTGACAACCTCCTGCTGGCCTCCCGCAGCTAAAATGTGGGCAAAAGACAAAAGCTTGATAAGTAAGACACACCCACTCCAGATCTAGTGACAGGAATCTGAGATATGCAGAAATCCAGACAGTAGTGAGCCCATTCTAGCCATGCCAGCAGGGGTGGTGGGGGGGGCTGTAGCCAGGCCAGCTTCTGTGGCAGCACCTTCCATCAATTGGTTCGGCCAGGAAGTAGTGCTCTCTGGGACCCCAGGTGCCCTGGCAGCAACAGCACCTCCCCAGTAAGGGTCCAGTTCCTAGTTTTGACCATGGCACTTGCTTCTGCCTGGCCTGCCTTCCTCTGTCCCAGTCGCCCATCTTCCTGTAAATGTGGAGTTATCCAACATGTGTTCAGTAAACTCCTTCTTGGCTTATGTCAACCACAGTCCCTTTCCTTTGCTTATAGCTGAAGGTCTGCCTCACAGAGCTACTGATGCATTGTTTGTGATGTGTACAAATCGTATTGTCTTTGTGCTGAAAAGAAGTTTACAGCTCCTTGATTCTGTTTTGAGACAGCTGTGACATGAAGATTTAAAGGATGGTGTCAGGGGACTTGAGAAAACACAGTGGCATACAAATAACTTAGGATTACTGGGCATTTTGATTTATACCATCTGAAGTTAACTAGTGTTTAGGCCTTAGAGGGTACTAAGTTTGACAGTCATGTTTAGGGTGACCAGATGTCCCGCTTTTGAACAATTTGTCCTGTGTCCCGCAGTGTTTTTTAAAAAGTCCCAATTTTTGGAAAGAATGCACAAATGGGCTGGAGAACAGGAAGGAAATATACAGTTTTCGGCTGCCATGTGGCAATTTCACCAGAATATGAGTTTTGTATTATTTTTGTTAATTTTATAATGTTAACCTGTAATAATAACAAATAATTGTTGAGAAGTGATTATCGAGAACTGCTTATCAAGGTTTGCATTGTTGTCAGGCCCTGCCCTGCGCCGTCCCCTGCCTCATCCCCCCTCCCCCACCTCCCCCACCATGTTGTCCCGCTGTACAAATGTTAAAATCTGGTCACCCTAGTCATGTTAGTCCATTTGCATTTCTGTAAGGAACACCGAGGCTGGGTGATGACAGAACAGGGGCTTATCCAGCCCACAGCTCTGCAAGCCGCACAGACACATTGCTCCTGCACCTGAACCTGTTTCTGGGGGGGGCTTCAGGAGCCTCCACACACAAGATGGGAAGGAGAGCAGGTAGCAAGAGACAGAGGAGAAGGTGCCAAGCCCTTGTGTGACTCAAGCCAGAACTCAGTCATTAATGACAGGCAGGTGAGGGCCATTCCTGAGGCACCTGCCCCCCCTCCCCTAACCCCAACACCCCACCAGGCCCCACTGCCAACACTCAGGACTGAATTTCAACCTGAGATTTGGAGGGGCCACATATCCAAACTGTCAAGAGTGATCTCACACTGAAGAGAATATGGGACTACTTTATTTTATGTGTGAATATACAGTCTACAGTTACAGGAGTCTAACATTCTCTTACAGGTTCTCTTAAGAAAATCCACTCCTCGCTACAACTTGGTCTTTACCTGACTGATGCAAACAATGCAACTTAATCATTTGTACCTTCATATCAATCTGAAATTTTTTTAAAAATTAAATAAAAACGAAGATCCGGTCACACTAGCCATTCAATTGTATTTTTTCTTGATACTATTTTGCTATGGTTAAAAAATAAATCACAGTTTTGCTTAAAGTTTAAACTACTTGCCTAACATTTACAGAAAAAAGGAAATATCCTATTGGTCTAAACTTCAGCCACCATATACTGAGTGATACTCCATGCCAAGGCTCTGTTCAGAGGCTGAGACTTTGACAGGTCCTAATGCAAAATAGACATTAATTGAAGAGCCACACAGATACAGTGGGTGCCTGGAAAGTACATACCTGCTTAGGGGAGTTGGCCTGGATAGCTGGGCAGGGCTCCCTGGCAGCAGGGGTGGCTGTGGGATGCAGAGGAGTTAGGTTGGCAGGACACTGGGGGATTTTAGTAGGACTTTGCAAAGAGAAAAAACAGCTTTGGCCCAGAGGGAGCTTGGTACTTTCAAATACCTAAATGGTCAGAAACGCAAGCAGGGCTGAGCTGGTGGTGTGTGGTCATCTCTCAGGTGTCATTTCATATAGGTCATCTCAGGATTGTATTTTATTTTTTCTGTAAAAGCAATAAGGAACCCCTGAAGGGTTTTAGTGTGCTTGAGTGGGGGACAACATGGTTAATTTACTCTGCCCATGGACAGGGGAGGTGGGAAGATGACTTCTTGGTCCAGCTTGCACAGTAGAGCAGATGTTGGAGTCATCACCGAGGTGGGAATGCCTCTTATGGTCACAGGTCAGTTGAGAGGGTAGTGATTTTATGAGCCACTCAGATCACAAGTTTAGCTTAGAATATGTTGATTTTTAGGTGCATTTGAGACATACAGATGAAGATGATGAATATTTTGATATTTTTTAGAAATCAGAAGAGATACAGCTATAAAGTTCAGGTGTAAAGGAACTCAAGTGCATAAATGAGGTCACCTGGTGAGAGTTTCCAGGGTGAAGGAAAGAGGATTTGGGAGTGAGTCTCAAAGAACTCTAACACATAAAGACTGCCTAAAGAAAATAAGCATTTAGCCAGACACAGTGGCACGTACCTGTAGTCCCAGCTACTCAGGAGGCTGAGACAGGAGGATCACTTGAGTCCAGGAGTTCTGGGCTGTAGTGTGCTATGCTGATCAGGTGTCCGCACTAAGTTCAGTATCAATATGGTGACTTCTCAGGAGCAGGGGGTCACCAGGTTGCCTAAGGAGAGGTGAACCAGCCCAGGTCAGAAATGGAGCAGGTCAAAAACTCCCATGCTGATCAGTAGTGGGATCGTGCCTGTGAATAGCCACTGCACTCCAGCCTGGGCAACATAGCAAGACCCCATCTCTTAAAAAAACAAAAGGAAAATGAACACATAAAGGTGGAGAGAAGGATTAATCAGAGAAGTAGGAAATAGAAGTTAACAAATAGAATAATGTAGTGTTGCAAGTCAAGAGAGAGTGTTTAGAAATGTAAGCCCACAGGTTGAACACTGCTGAGAAGTGAGGTCAGATGAAGACTGGAAAAGAATTTAGCAACAAGAGAGTCACTGGTGACCCAAGCAAGAGTTGTTTTGGCCGAAGGGTGGAAGCAAAAGTTAGAACAGACTAAAGTTTCAGTAGGTTTTTCAATGATATGGAAAAGAGGTGGATAGATGTGGATGGAAGAAGGGAAAAGAGTCTTTGATTTTTTTTCTAATTGGAGAGTCTTGAGTATATTTAAGAGCTGATGGGAGAGATCTAGTTGAGAGAGAGATAAAGAGGGAAAGAGAGAAGGAGAGAATGAATATGTGTGTGTCTAAGAGAAGGAATAATAGATAATGTAAAGTTATAAAAAGTGGGAAAGAATGGATTCTAAGAAAAGGTAACAGAGCTGGACTTAGAGAGGAGAGAGAATGAGTATCATTGGGGCACCTAAGTCATAATCATGCATAACCATAACTAGTAACTAATAACTGGGTTTGAGTTTGAGAAGCTGAGATCATTTATGTCTTATAGATTGTTTCCCAAAAGCATCATGCTGATTATGAAAAGAAAGGTAGAAGGTGTGGTGGAAGCTTGAGAATGTGAATTTCTTTTTAGGTTGCCACTGATAATGACAGAGAGTGAACTGACAGGGAAATGTAGTAAACACAATGGTCAGTATTTTTGTTCCTTTTGTACCTTCTCATCTGTTCTGAATAAAATCACAACCCCAGTTAATTACATTTCCTTCCACTCCATTTCTGCCCCAGTGCAGGTGAATATAATGGTGAGAAAAAAAACTCATGTTAACTGCTGTTATTTTTAAATTCATGATCATTACCTTCAAGTGGGCCCTCACTGCTGCCCAGCAAGCAGCAGCATCACCCTCTCACCCTCTAACCCTGCCAGACAACTGCTTCACAGTGTGTCTCTGTCCTCCAGTCTTTGGCTCCCCATTCTCAGCTGTTGTGCTTGCTTTCCATATTGCTAGGGAACTGAAGCCATCAAAGAATTCCCACAAGCCTGGCCCTCTGTGCCTACCCTTCCTCCCATATCTGTATCCACATACTCCTCATTCTCTCCTGCCCTGAGCTTTATCAGTCACACTCTCCCTGAGGCCAAACCTTCCACTTTAGCACAGGAACAAACCTTCTCAGAAACACTTCTCCAGCCATTCTCCGTCTTGACCACAGCTTCAGCTATCTCATTATGATGGATTGTTCTATGCAAACCACTATTATTTCTCACACCTTGAAAACAAAGGCTTTCTCAACCCCACAGCCTCCTTTAACTACCATCCCATTGGTCTCTCCCTCTTTTAGAAACTATTTAAAAGAGTTGGCCACACTCACTATCTCCAAATTATTTTCTCTCATGCTGATCTGGACCAATAGGTTTGTTCCCAGTACGTCACCAGGATCATCAACTAATCATTGCCTCCATGTTGCTAAATCAATGGTCAATTCTCACCTGCTTGACCCACTGACCATTCCTTTCTTGATATGCTTTCTCCCAGCACCATTTATTAAATAGGGATTATTTTCCCCAGTGTATACTTATGTTGGGTTTATCAAAGATCAGATGATGGTATGTGGTTGATTTCATCTCTAGGTTTTGTGTTCTGTTCCATAGATCTATGTCTCTGTTTTTGTGCCAGTACCATGCCATTTTGATCACTGTAGAATTGTAGTATAACTTGAAGTCTAGTAATGTGATACTTACAGATTTGTTTTTATTTCTTAGAATTGCATTGGCTATTCAGGACTTTTTATGGTTCTATATGAAATGAAGTACAATTTTCTTAAGTTCTTCAAAGTACAAATTTGGTGCTTGGGTAGGAATTGCATTAAATCTACAGATCACTTTGGGTAATACGGACATTTTAACAATGTTGATTTTCCCAGCCACAAGTATGGTATGCTCTTCCATTTGTTAACGTCTTCTGGTTTTTCTTTTCTCAGAGATTCATAGTTCTCTTTATAGAGATCCTTTACATCCTGTTGAAATACTTATATTCCCAGGTATTTCATTTTCTTTGAAGCTACTGTGAGGGGTATTCTGTCTTTGATTCCATTCCCTGCTTGACTGTTATTGGCATATGTGAAAGCTACTGACTTGTGGACATTGATTTTTGTATCCTGAGACTTTACTGTATTCCTTGATCACTTCCAGGAATCTTGTGGTTGAGTCCCCAGGGTTTTCTAAGTACAAGATCATATCATCAACAAAGAGCAAGGGTTGGACCTCTTGTATCCCCATCTGGATGCCCTTTATATCCTTCTCTTGCTTAACTGCATTGGCTAGAAATTCCAGCACTATGTTGAATAGTAGTGGTGACAGAGGACATCCTTATCTGGTTTTGGTTCTGAGTGGAAATGCTGTCAGTTTTACTCCATTCAGGACAATCGTAGCTGTGGGTTTGTTGTAGATGGCCTCCATCATTAAGAAATGTCCCATCTATGCACACTTTCTTAAGTGTTCTTGTCAGAAGGGATGCTGGATTTTGTCAAATGCTTTTTCTGTATCTACTGATTCTTCCCAGCCTTAGCAAGGTTTATTGAAAGGATCATGTGGTCTTCGTTTTTGCTTCTGTTTATGTGGTGAATTATATTTGTGGATTTACATATGTTGAACCAACCTTGCATCCTTGAGATAAAGCCGATCTGATCATGATGCATAATTTTTTTAATGTGCAACTGTATTCCGTTTCCTAGGATTTTGCTGAAAATTTTTGCATTGATACTCATATAGAAGACTGAAACTGGACCCACATCTGTCACCACTTATAAAAATCTTGCTGAATAAGATTTAAATTTAAGATATGAAATAATAAAAATTCTAAAAGAAAGTGTTGAAAAAACTCTTGATAATATCTTCTTGGGAAAAGATTTTATTAAGAAGACCTCCTTGGATTGTAGCAACACCAAAAATAAGATCAAGCTAAAAAGCTCCTGTATAGCCAAGGGTACCACAAGTACGTAGAAACTTCAGAATGGGAGAAGATATTTGCATGCTATGAACCTGAGAAAGGGCTGATAACTAGAATCTAGAATCTACAGAGAACTCAAATTATTCAACAAGAAAAGAACAAACAATCCCCTTTATAAGTGGGCAAGAGACGTGAACAGAACATTCTCTAAAGAAGACAGGTGAATGTCCAACAAACACACAAAAAAATGCTCATCGTCCCTGATCATCAGAGAAAGTCAAATCAAAGCTATCTGGGATATCACCCAACCCCAGTGAGATTAGCCACATCACAAAGTCCCAAAGCTACAGATAGTGATGCAGTTGTGGCAATAAGGAAACACTTTTACACTGTAGGACTGCAAACTAATATAGCCTCTTTGGAAAGATGTATGGAGAATCCTCAAAGAACTAAAAGTAAACCTTCCATTTGATCCTGTAATCCCATTACTAGGCATCTAAGAAGAAAATAAATCATTTTATCATAAGGACATTCGCACTAGATTGTTCATCACACACCTCAGTTCCCAATTGCCAGGACATGGAATCAACACAAAAGCCTATCGACCGATGAAGGGACTAATAAACTGTAGTATACGTATACCATCAAATACTATTCAGCCATAAAAAGATGGAGACTTTACATCTTTTATGTTAACCTGATGGAGATGAAACACATTCTTCTTAGTAAAGTATTACAAGAATGGAAAAGCAAGTATCCCAATGTATGACTAATATGAAACCAATAGATAAACAACCACACACTCACACCAGAGAAAAACACAATTAAATTCAAGTGTGGGGGAAGGAAAGTAGAAGGAGGAAAGAAAGGAGGGGTTGAGGGAGAGGATTTAGTAAGCTCCCACCTAATGTGCTCAGTGTAGGGTTATGTCCACAGTTCACAACTTGAACTGTACCTAACAAATGCAAATAATGTAACCTACTTATTTGTAGCCTCATGTTAATCTGAAATTTAAAAAAATCACCAAGAGAAAACAAGGAAGCATTCTCAGACTATAAAGTCTAGGGCAGGAAACAAAATAAGGGCACTTCCTCATGGGGCAAGTTGCAAGATCAAGGCAAATATTATAGCAATGATAAATGTTCATAGTAGTAAATGCAAAGTTTTAACCAATAAGAAATAAACAAAAAAAGATACACTTTCTCTCCTGTCTTTTAGAGCATCACAATCTCCTGGCTGTGGTCCTGCTCTGCGGAGCACTTGGAGCTCACTCTCAACCCAGCCTTCTGTCACTGGAAGGTCCCAGACTATAGCCTGTGGGCCTCCTCTTCTCTGTGCCTGCCCTCCCTGCCAGCTCTTCTCAGCTGCACCCTGACCTAAATACTGACTATTGCTGACTATATCTAACCATCTTCTTAAGTTTTCTACTTAAATTTCTTTGTTTTAAATCAGATGGGATAAGGAATTATGCTTGAATTTCTAATAAGTGTTTCTAATTTAATATGAAGTACATCTAAAATTAATCTCTTATCTCCTTTTAAATCCTGTACCACCTGCAGTTCTTCCTGCTTCAGTTAATGGCAACTCCATGCCTTTCAGCTGCACAGGCGGTAAGCACAGCACGGAGGGTCCACCTGTCACAAGTCCAGAATCGGGCGGCACCTGTGGTTCAGTGGGTAGGAAACTGGCCCCATATACTGAGGGTGGCAGGTTCAAACTCAGCCCTGGCCAAACTGCAACAACAAAAAAAATAACTGGGCATTGTGGCGGGTGCCTGTAGTCCCAGCTACTCAGGAGGCTGAGGCAAGAGAATCGCCTAAACCCAGGAGTTGGAGGTTGCTGTGAGCTGTGTGATGCCACCCACTCTACTGAGGGCGATAAACTGAGACTCTGTCTCTATGAACAAACAAACAAACAAACAAACAACAACAACAACAAAAAAAAAACAACCAGAATTCCAGAATCTAACTGTCTCTCAACACTACCCCTGTCACTCTTCTGGTCCAAGTCACCAACATCGCTTGTCACCATAATGTCTTGCCAAGATTACTAAAATAGCTTCATAGCTGGCCTCCCTGCCTCTGCCTTTCCTCTGTTAGTCCCTTTCTGAACAACCCTCAGAAGGTTAATGTTACAATGTGTCACATCACTTCCCCCTTCTGACTCACATCTCCCAGTGACTTTTCACTTTGATCTGACTAAAAGCAAAACCCTATCTATGACCCTCAGGGTCCACCACCATTTGTCCCCATCACCTCCCAACTCATCTGCTGTTGTTCCCCTACCTAGTGGCCCCCACAGCCAACTCGGCCTCCCTGCTGTCCAGCCAGCAAGCCAGACACTGCTGCACTGTATGAGTAATGGAGTCTGCTCAAAGAAAGAGAACCATGGTGAATGACAGAATCAGGATTAGTTTTTTGGATTTGACCCTATGCAGCTGAAGTTACTGGTTAGATCATTTACAAGTGCCTGTTGCTTCTTCCTATGATGCTAGTCTGTTGCTTCTTCCTGTGATGCTAGTTTTGAAGCTGGGGAGGGGGGCAGGAAGTTAGGAAGAAGAGACAGACATAAAGTGGGATAGATCAAGAACAACATGCTTGATGACCACCTCCAACCCTGGCTTCACTGCTGCAGATGACCTGTTGGGCAAGTCAGTGCCATGGTTTTGCACAGCCAAAGGTGCCTCTAGCCCAGGAGTTGAAGAAACTGCAAAAGAACACCCCTGGGGGCTGGAAGGGCTGCGTTTTGCCTGCTGGATGTGTCCACAGAGGCAGCTGCTGAGCTAAGCAGGCCCCACCTTAGTCTTCTGATCAAAAAATGATGGCTGCTTCCCTTTCATCTTCCAAGGCCAGGGTGAATTTCTCTTGTGACCAATCCTAGCCAAGAACCACACACAGAAGCTACTTGAAATTAGCTTAGTGGCAGTGGCACTGTGTCCCTCAGAAACCTTTCACTTTGCCATTTCTGCCTCCTGAATGAGACCCTGCTCACTCCACACCCACACATCCTTCAAGGCTTTACTGAAAAGTCATCTTCACTGGCTACCTTACCTAAAATTTTATTTTTATTCAGATTTTTCACCATTTTATTTTTCTCCTTAGAACTTATCACCATCTAATACACCATATATTTTACTTTTTATTTTTTAGGTTATTTCTTTCCTCTACTAGAATATAAAAAAATAGAAAAAATTAGTGAATCTTAAATGCATTCAGAGAAAAAAGTATATATGAGACCAAGGATTAGAGTATATTGCCTTTGAAAAATTACACAGAGATATTATTTGAAATTCTGAGGAAAAATGATATCTAAGCTTAAACTGTTAAGGACTGAATGTTTGTGTCCCCCTAAAATTCATAAGTTGAAATACCCAATGCAAAGGTATTAGGAGGTGGGGCCTGTGGGAAAGAATGAGAAAGTACCTTATAAAAGGAACCCTATTTGTCTCAACTTTCCTCATTAAAATAAGAGGGCAATCTCAAAGGACTCCTCAGCCCTTCTGCCATGCAAGGACGCAGCAAGGAGATGGCTGTCCAGGAACCAGAAAGTAGGTCCTCACTGGCCATCACATCTGCTTTAATTTGGGACTTCCAAATGGAACAGTGAGGAAGAAGTTTCAATCGGTCACGAGCCCCCTGGCATGTGATATTCTGCTGTGGCAGTCTAACTGTAACAAGTCTCACTTTGGTAAGGCAGTAACTAAACCTTCAATAACTCATTACGGTAGAATGAAGATCATTATGATATGAAAGTGCCTCAAACATTTATCTTTTGTGTACCTTTCCTCAGAAAGTTGTTAGAGAATGTGCTTTTTCCAAACAGATGCAAACCAAGAAAGAGGAAGACCCAGGACCTGACCCGGCAAGAGCAGTATTCAGGATGAGATGGAGAACCAAGAATATAACCTCTTCAGCCAACCCAGAGAGCATTAGTCCAGACTAAAGTAGGAAAGCAGAGGTCTTCAGAAGTGTTTTTGCCAAGTAACAGATGAATTTCATGAAATAATCTGTTGTGTTGGAATATATTGAGAAGAAGATTCATAGTGGCTACATAGAAACCAGGCAAATCATCCAATGAAGTGCTTATAACATTGGGGAAAACAAAAAGTATTTCAAGAAAGGAGAATGCTAACACAGTATATGATACAGTTTGGATTTATTAGTATCTACATCACATAAAATGTGAATGTTGAGAGTAAATCTCATCTGAAATTATAATATGATTGTACTTGGAAGATAAAGAAGAGGAAGTGTGTGTGTGTGTGTGTGTGTGTGTGTGCATGCACATGTGCTCACGCATATGTGGGCACATGCAGGTGATACATGGGTTGAAGGTACAAAAGAGCCACATATTCTTTCATAATAAATGGTGTGCATAGCAACAGATGGTGCACAGACCAGTGTTGCTGCAGTTCAATAAGCCTGTATAACCACTCAAGATTATAAGCTCATGTATAGCTTTTATAACTAGTAGATAACTTCTTATATTAATTAGTTTCAAAATGACTATGTTAAAAGTAATACTACTTCACATCAGAAGTAGGTTTATATTATTTTTTAGAAATATAATTTTTCTACTCCTCTGTTGATATATTTGACATTAAATCTAGATTCTTACAGCTTGCTGGCCTGGAAAAAGTGATGTGCATTTCTTACTTTGAAATATGTGCATGATATTATTTAAATGAGGCTGCATGACTTGCTAGAAAAAGTATACATGATGAAACCAAATATATTAGTACATCATGTATGAAGTTCAAACAGAACATTAAGATAAAGTATGTGCTTTATGAAAGGCACAACATAGTACTTAAATTTCCTTATAAGTCTTATTTGTCCTATGTTTATATATGTGGTTTTAAATGAAATATAAATTTAATCAAATGTTTTAGATTCCTTATTACCTGAAAGACACTCTAACAGGTTTTAATGGTCATTTATAGAACAATACATCTTTGTTTGAAAGTCACTCACAGTGTGGCTGGGGAAATATTGAAGAGATAAATTATTTACCCCAATCTGGAACCCCAGCAGTGACAATGTTCCTTGGTATAAAAGCACACTTCTTAGCCTCTCTTGAAGATGGGGTGGCCAGGGTAACACACCGGGGAGTATTGAGCTGGACTTTCTGTCCCTTCCTTTTCTGCCTCTTCTTGCCTGGAACTCATTTGATGACTGGAACTCCAGCAACAGTCTTAGCTGTGAGGAAATCTTGCTACTGGAAGCCACTCACAAAGGATGGTGGAACAGAAAAGCAAAAGGTGTGTGAGTTCCTGATTCCAGCACCAGGAATCCTGTGTTCTGATTTTTGTTTGAAGAAAATAAATCCATAGGTTTTTATTTTGGTTTAGACTCTTCTTTAGATTTTCTGATGTATATATCCAATCCTCACCTTAATTAATATAAGAAATAAAATATAAATAACTGAAAATTTCAAGAATAATATGAAAATATAATTCCCGTTTAATAAAAGAAGAAATGGTGCACAGCAATATAAATTCATTGAGTGACACACAGACAGCATGGACAGCTGCTACAGCATGCTCACGTGCTGAGAAATTTAATATAAGACAAAAGAGTCACTTCAAAAGGTGAACTTTTGAATAAATCATATTGAAACAACTAGATAACTATTTGGAAAAAGATAAAGTTGGATTGATACATCACTTTGTGTGCCAAAACAAATTGTAAATGGATTCAGAAATATAAATGTTAAAAAAAAACAAACTTAAACCAAGATGAGTGCAATGGCTCATACCTGTAATCCTAACACTCTAAGAGGCCAACATGGGTGGATCCCTTGAGCTCAGGGGTTCAAAACCAGCCTGAGCAAGAGCAAGATGCCATTGCATTGTGGCAGGTGCTTATGGTGCCAGCTATTCAGGAGACTGAGGCAGGAGGATTGCTTCAGTTCAGGAGTCTGAGATTGCTATAAATGAGTCTAATGTTACAGCACTTTAGCCTGGGCAATAGAGTGAGACTCTGTCTCTAAAAGACATAAATAAAATAAAATAAAATAATAGAACAAAACCAAAAATTCCCTCATGAGTAATGAGGCAATGAATAAAGCCTTTAAAAATATAACTCAAAATCCAGAAGCAATAATAAAAAATATCAAAAAAATGTGCTGACACATTTAAAAGTTCTGCATGTCAAAAAGAAAAAAATGAACAAACAAGATTGAAAAGACAAATAAAGAAATTGAGAAAATATTTTCAACTTACATATTTCACAGGTATATCTCCCCAAGACAAAAGTTCCTAAAAATCAATCTTAAAAAGCAAAACAACAAGGAAATAGAAAAATAGGCTAAAGCCATAGTCCACTAGTCACCTAAAAAGAAAAGCAAATTAAACATATGATATTCCATCTCACTTAAAACAAAACAATGCAAATTTAAAGCACATTGTGAGAGAATTCTGGGAAAACAGTTTCAGAACCCTAGCAAAACTCAATACAAATAAAGCGTCTCCCACAGACATAATGATTAACTTTGCCAAAGTTGAGATGAAGGAGAAAATTCTGCAAGCAGCCAGATGTAAGAAAAGCATCATGTGCAAAGGTAGAAATATCAGAATGACTGAAGATCTCTCAGCCGAAACAAACGTTTCAAGCCAAAAGAGAATGGTGATCAACCTTCAGTCTCCTAAAACAAAACAACTTTCATGCTAGGATGCTGTATCCAGCTAAACTGAGTTTCATTTGTGACGGACAAGTCAAATAATTTAATGACATAGACGTGTTGAAGAAATTTGCCATAACTAAAGCAGCTCTCCAGGATATTCTCAGACCCATTCTCCACAGTGACCAGCACAATGCTCTACCTCCAAAGTAAATTCACTCAGCAATC
>CAUYQV010131171.1:0-54461 GCA_963574575.1 Galagoides demidoff
GTTCTGAAACTGTCTGCTGTCTGAATTTCAGAATCTCTTGGCATATCTGGAAAGTTCTCTTGCATAATTTCATGAAGAAGAGCCTCTGTGTTTTGTGAAGCAAGTTCGTTGCCTTCAGGGATTCCTATAAGGCAAATATTAGTTTGAATTATCCCAGAGCTCTCTGACAGAATGATCTGTTTTTGCTCACCATTTCTCTTCCTCTTTGAGCGTTTGGATGCATTCAAAAGCTTTATCTTCAATATCAGAGATCCTTTCTTCTGCCTGCTATATTCTATTAGTGAGGGATTCTACTGTATTTTTCAGATCTTTGAGGGCTGCAAACTCTTGCCTCAATGTATCCAAATCTTTGGTTATTTTATCTTTGAAATTGTTGAATTCTTGAGACAGCTTATGAATAATCTGAAATTCCAATTCCCTCTTTTCCTCCATTCTGTTGATCTTATTTGCTATCCAGAATCTGAACTCGATTTCTGACATCTCAACCGTCTGTTTATGGATGGGGTATTCAGTTGCATCTGCCATGTCCTTCCTTGGGGGGGGGCGGTTATCACCACTGGTTATTCATGTTACCAAAATTTCTCTGCTGATTCTGCCCCATGCTTAATTTACACCATTTGGCTTTTCTCCTAGAACTTTGTAGCACTGTTTCTCAGTGCTACAGCCTGAGAAACTGGGGGCCTCCTTGGTTTGGTGGGGCTAAGTTGCTCTGTCTTGTTTTCAGCTGGTCTCTGTTCTACCCTAGTAAATCAGTTACTCTGTGTTGAAGTCTCAGCTCTGGAGAAATACCAGCAATTAAGTTACCCTGCCCCCCACAGACAACAATTGGAAAATGAAAATCACACCTTTCTACAACCACACCCCCAGGGTAGCACTTTGGATAGTCCTCAGGTGATTGGCCCAGTTCAAGAGGTCCAAATCAATTGTCTCAGTCAGCACTGATCTCAGGTGGGGGAGTTCAAAAGGTCTCTGGCCACTAGATAGCAGGGGTTTATTGGCAGCTCAGGTATGACTGGCTCTGGTGCTCCGTGAGGTCAGAAGGACCAACCCAGCAAATAAATTAGTCTGGGAAGGTTGATGCCTCCTTCCCCACCTTGCACCTCTGTCACACCCAGTCACTGGTAATCCCAGTAGGGCTGGGGCTGTGACCCAGTTCACCCCAATGAGCAGATGCCCCAGGGGTTTATATCTGCCTGAGTCAGAGAGAGATCTATGTCTCCTCAGCCAGGTCTCTGTTCTCAGCCACTATCTGGCGGGGGAGGTAAGGCCTGACAACCTCAGGTGCTTAATGGAGGTGGGGTGGTTCACTCAGTTTCAGTTCTGTCCCTGATTGATGTTGCTGGCAGAACAGCATAATTTTGCAGAGTTTACTTCTGTACTGGTTATCAGATGCTGCTTGAGGTGACAGAAACCACTACTCAGTTCTGGGCAGGGGCAAGCAGTTGGAGCTCACACTGGGCTGTCAGTTACTGTCTCTGCCTGTCCGCCTTTGTCTCAGCTATGATCCTCTGGGGGCTAGGTGTGTCAACCCCTCCTTGGAAGTCTGCCAGCTCTGTATGTGCATATTCTAGTCCTTGTGCTCCTTTACTCACATCCCAGATCTGTCCACCAGTAGCTGCCACTGGAGAAGGTGCCTGGCTTCCTCTGGTTGCCCAGAGAGACAGGGCATGTTTGTCCCAGATAGCCACCCCAGGGGCATGAGCCTTATTGTTTCCACCACTGCTGATGTTCTGTGCCTGGGGGCACTGCCTCCACTCCAGTATGGTTCCCTTTCAGCTAACTGTCGTCTCCTTACTCCTGTGCCACAGAATCAGCACAGCCGATCAAGGGCCCTTCTCCTCTCCACACCTCTCGAGAAAATACCCAAGAATCTGGACTCCATGGGGGACAGACTTCCAGACCTCAGGGGGTGAGAGTGGAGGGGAGTTCTGGGAGTTCAGAGTTGCAGGTAGAGAATATATACAGTTTTATGCCTGGCAGGAGAGTGCCATGGTACCCTAGAACAGGCAGGAGGTCCAGTATTTATATGGTCTCTCCCGTGGGATGGAATGGGAGGATGTGTGGACACTGCTTGCTTGTTTCTATGGAGTTTATTGCAAGCCCTTCTCATGGGTGAGGGGACTCCCATCTGCTTGGCGATGGATTCAATACCTTTCATTCTGGTGATTTTAATCTTGAAAATGAGCCATGTGGGTGACCTGAGACCAAGATGGATAACAATGAGCTGAAAGCTGTAGTGGAAGTGAATCCATCTCAACCTACATATGAATTAGTGGCAAGGTTTGACATTACTATTCCAACAGTATTGGGCCATTTGAAACAAATGAGCAAGGTCAAGAAGCTGGATAGATGGGTTCTGCATGAATTAAATGAGCATTGGAAGGAAAATTGTCTCAAAGCTTGCTTTTCTTTTCTGATACCACATAAAGACAAACCATTTCTAAATTATATTATTACAAGTGAGGAAAAATGGATTCTTTTTGACAAGCTCAAGTGGTCATTACAGTGGCTGAATAAAGATAAAGTGCCCAAACACAGTCCAACATCTAATATTCATCAAAAAAAGCTAATGGCTTTTTTGGTGGTCCAGTGTTGGTATTATCCATTACAGCTTCACGAAGCCTGGTCAGTCTGATTACAGCAAATGTCCACTGCAACCAAATGGATGACATGATAAGGATGCTTGCAATTAAACTGAAACATTGGTCAATAGAGACAGGCCAATCTTCTTGCAAGACAACAATGTCCTATGAACAACAGTGCTCAAATTACAGAGGCTGGACTCGGAAACTCTCTGTCATGCACTGTGTTCACCAGACCTTGCACCACCTGACTACAGCTTCTTCCAGGCTTTGGACCACTTCTTGCCGGGAAAAATATTCAATTCTGAAGAAGCACATCCCAGTGTCCACTGCACTGCCACTTTCAGGCATCTTTCCCTGCAGACTCACCGTACCTCAAACTCCTTCACATTTCTGCCCAAAATAAACTTCGTCCACAGTTTTCAGACCAATATCACTTGCCCCCAAGTTCTCTACTGACCTACTTCATTACCTCCCAACTTTGTCTTTGATTTGTCACACTGTCTCAAGTACCTCTGTCCCTAGATGGATAAGCTTAGTTCTATATTTATGATTATGTTCACTTAGTAACTTTCCTCCACTGTTTGACAAAAGTCAGCTCTCTGTCTATACAAAGAATCAGGCTCCAAATAATGAAATACACACTGAACTTGTCCTACTTTTTGTCTTTTGAACATGCTTTCATTGTGTAACGAGGGGACTCAGGCCAGCAGTTGATTGACTTTGAACTCTAGGTTCCAATCTATTGTTTGATCCTACAGAGTTGGCTTCTTTCATATTTCTCATGAACCAAACCCAATCTAACTTACTGCAGAAAGTATGTCCCTGTCCAGCCACATGAGAAATCTACTAGACTTTCTAAGAGAGAGAAGGAATCATTCCTCCAAAATGACAAGAGAAATAAGGCCAGCCAGGGTTAGAGACACCTGACAATAAACTGCGAAGATGAATTGGTAAACGCATTCTCCGCCATCTACTCAGCAGCCTCAGAAATACCACGCTTCCCTGAGTGAAAGAGCTTCTGAGTCTGTTCTTACCCAAAGGCATCTAAGTGTACTCTGAGGGCCTCATTTCAGTGGATAATCAAGAAACAAATTCAACATGTGAAACTTACTAAATGTAGAAAATAAATGTCTTAACACAATAACTAAGAAAATGCCATGAAGGCTATGTTAACCAGTTTGATGGAAATATTTCAAATTGTATATAAACCAGCACATTGTACCCCATGACTGCATTAATGTACACAGCTATGATTTAATTTAAAAAAAAGAAACAAATTCAATAATTAGTCATGTCAATACTCTGTGGCTGTGTCTCTTGGTGCTCCATGTTTGATAGGACAAATTAGGTAACAGATTTTCTAGCATTTATTCCACTCAGTTGAATAGCTACCTCTCCATCTTTTTAGCTCTCATCTCCAAGTAGTGTCTAGCATAACAGGTCTGGATGAGAAATGCCAACTTCTTCCCAACATAGTTTTCCCAAGCATCATATTTCTGTCCTATACTTAAAGGTTCATCTACTCCTTACCAGGGAACTAAACAGGAACTTAGCCTTGATGTTTTCATCTTTGAAGAAGCTGTTTTGTCACCTCTAGTTCCTGGTAAAATCTCCCTGTCGTTTGGTTTATAAGGCTTCCAAAGCACACATGAGGAGGAAAAGGCATGGAGAGACCCCAGCACAAAGTGACCCTCAAGGGCCCGGTGTGGTGGCTCACGCCTGTGGTCCTAGCACTCTGGGAGGTGGCAGTGGGTGGATCACCTGAGTTCAAGAGCTGGAAATCAGCCTGAGCGAGAGCAAGACCCCATCTCTACTAAAAATAGAAAAATTAGCCCAGTGTTGGTGTGTGTGTGGGGTGCTGTAGTCCCAGTTACTCAGGAGACTGAGGCAGGGAGATGGCTTGAGCCCAGAAGTTTGAGCTGTTGTGAGCTGTGATGACACCATGGCACTCAAGCCTGGAGCAACAGAGTGAGACTCTGTCTAAAAATTAAAAAAAAAAAAACAGAAAACAAAACCTCCCCCAAACTGACTCTCAAAGCAATGCTTGGGGAAGAGAAAAGGGGACAGAGATAATTGAAAAGTTAAGTAAGATAGAAACTATGTATATGCTAACCAACTTTTTGTTTCCAGGTGCTTTATAAGGAAGGAAAATTGGATTGAAGTTTGGAAATTTCCATCCTTGGGAAGATATTATCATTGACTCTTAATCTAAAAGGAATCTTTTTGAAATTCTTCTTTGGTTGCAAGCATTTGTCAACATAAGAACAAGCACTTATTCTCTCCTGGTCTCTTTTAATCAACGCCCCCCCCTCCCCCCCAGATCAGCACGGCCAGCTGGAGTCCAGTATATGGTATGGAAAAGGACAGCAGTTTTTCTCTGGGATTCTACATCATGTACAAAATCCCAACCTGAGCATGGTCACTTCTAGTCAGCCAATAATGAAAAGAAAATGTCTTATTATTTTTACTGTGGCTGTTTATTCAGTCATTATAGGTTATTGTATTATTATATAGATCCTTAAAATGTATACAGACAATGGTACAGACACTGAAAATAAAAAGTAGTTAAGACATGCTCCTGCCCTTGAGAAAAACAGCATCTATTTGGAAAAATTTGACAAGAAAATTTAACTCCTTTTTGGGGTTAGAAGGATCTTTAAAGATCTCCTAGTTTTAGGAGATTTAAAGTTCTCCTAGTTTTAGGGGATTTAAAGTTAAAATCCCTCAGTTCAGGGGAAGAGAATGAGGACTAAGGTTGTAACTTGTTCACAGTCACTGAGCTAATTAATAGTAGAACTGGAACCAGAAGTTGGGTATTCATATACCTAGTTCAATGCACTTTTTATTATCCACATTGCCTTGATAGTCTTCAATGATTTGACAACATCAACTGGAGTTCATCCTAAGACAGTCTTTTCATTTATTTTAATTTCTTTTTTCTTAAAAAAGTTTGTTAGCAATTTTGTGAGTATACAGAGTAAAATTAAGAAAATATTACAGAAACAAAAGCCTTGCATTAAAAATCTCAAGTTTAATTTCTATTTACCATAGATAAATAGCTATAGTAATTGAAAATATCCCATTACTTTCGGTTTAAATGTTAAGAAAAGTATTTCAGACATACAGAAAAATTCCAAAAACAAATTTTGAGGCCACTACCCAACTTAGGAAATAAAATATTGCAGTTATAATTAAAGTCCTTTTTATATCCCTTTTTAATTCCTTTCCTTTATATCGCCTGCCAAAAGGTAACCAGTACCCCAAATTTGCTCTTTATTATTTCCTTGAATATTTTAAATTTCTCTCTCTATATATCCATAATTAATATATAGTATTATTTTGCATGTTTTAAAGCTTTATAAATGGCATCATACTGTATATGTTATTCTTTACCTTGCTTTTTTTCACTCAACCTATTTTTGAGATTTATGGATATTAGTATATGTAGTCTAACTCATTTCTTTGCTCTACTCTAATGATGAACATACCATCATTTATTTATGCATTCTTATTATTCTTGTCCATAGATATGTAGATTGGTTCCAAGCTTTTGTCATTTCATGATCATTTGCATACTGTCGCCATGGACACACTGAGGATATACATATACTAGAAGTCAAATTGCTAAATCACGTAGTATGCTCATCTTTAAATTTACTAGATTCCAATGTCAGATCTAGAGCCCCCACCTTCACCAGGTTTAGTCTTGTAAATCTATTTGCTTACTTGCCATTATTGTTCACTTTTCTGCCCAGCCCAAGTTTGAGATTTTGATGTTGGAAGATGTAACTACATATGTTTTGAAGACTGATGATGCAAGGCTAGTTTATGCATGGGTAGCACAGTTTGGAAAGACAAGGAAACAGAGTTGGTTGATTTTAGGGCTTATGGTGAGCTCCAAAGGGAGAATCAACACGTAGCTTCAAATGGGGAGGTTCCCTCTTTGTGTAGGGACATAGTAGGGGACATAAGTAGAAACAACCTTCCTGCAAGTGTATGAAAAGAGAGAGTGTGTTATACAAGGTGGTTGGGCAATAAAGGTTCTCCCGAGGCACTTTCTCTGTGGTTGCTCCTGAAACTCCACCATTAATTCATTTAATGTGCTCATCTATTAAAATGCAAAACAGCAGGATAAGATGGTTCAAGTAAATTAACAAGTTGTGCTATTTATTGAAATCTTAATGTGAAAGAAATTCTGGTGGAGTGTGTTTATGTTTGTGTGTGTGGGTGTGTGTGTACAAAATCTCCTGAGGGAAACAGATGCCTAAAAGTGAATAGTGATGACAATGCAACTGGGCTAAGAGTCTTTAAAGCTCATTTCTATCACTATCTTCTCCAGGAAGCATTCCCCGGTGCACTGGCTGCAAGTAATTTCTCTGTTCTGATCATCTTCTGTATTTTGTATCTTTTTATAACAATATCACACACTGTATTTTATTATAAATAAAAATCCATGCGTAGTAGATTATTTATTATTGCATAAGTAATGACCCTCAAATTTTGTGTCTTAAAACAACCATAAATTTGCTCACAATTCTGTAGTTTAATCAGGGCTCAACTTACCCAGTTTGTCTCAGCTGTAGGTGGTATCAGCCAGGATCCCTTATGTGGCTGCCCTTGCCTGGCCACTCAGCTAGGGGTTGAATGACTAAGGTGCCCTGTCATTTTCTAGGATTCCTCTCCATGGCCTCTCCAGCAGGATAGCTGAGGTCTCCTTATACAGCAGCCAATTTCCATAGAGCAAAAACAGAAGCTGCCAGGCATGTGAAGGACTAGCCCAAACTGACACCAAAATGTCACTTCAGCTAATTCTATGGGTCAAAGTAAGCCAAAAGTCTATCCCTCTAGTAAGGCTAGGAGGGATAGACTCTGGGTATTGGACAGGAGGACTCAACGTGCCATGTGTGGTGTCTTAGTATAATATTTGATGAATAATTGAATTAAAGTGCTCCTTCAGAGCACTGGCCAAAGGAGCGCAGAAGGAAAACACCCCTCTGAGGCTACTGGCAAATGAGGATGTCAGGCTGAACCACCTCAGGAAGCTCAGAACCTACATCTAGAACCTTGAGTGGACTTACCTGTGAAACTGTCACTTAGCTGGCTTGACCAGGGCCCGGTTGTCACTCGAGCACAGTGTTGTCCTCATTTACTGTTCACAAACACGTCCATCTTCCTCCTTACACAACTGCACTTCTCCCACTTGCTCTGAAATTAGGTATGGCCATGTGATTTGCTTTGACTAATAAAACATGAGTGAACATGACATTTGTCACAGCTAGACAGGAATTTTAGGCCCCAGTGTGCAACTTGTCACATTCCCTCTTTCCTGCTCTGGTGTTGATGAAAGTACACATTGAGGTGGAACATCTGTCAGTCCGGGTCCATGAGTGACTACAATGAGCAGATCTCTGTGTGTGTGGGGCACAGAACCACCTGAAGGGCTGGGGAACCAAGCTTAGGGCCAGGCAGGCAGGACTAATGCCAGGGCCTCACAGTCATGAGTGAGAAATAAGCATCTGTTTGTTGAGCCACTGTAAGTTTCGATTATTGTAGAATATATTAGTTTGCTATTGCTGCATAATAGTTTACCACAACCTAGTGCTTAAAGTAACACATAATTATGATTTCAGAGTTTCTGTGGGTAAGGATTCTGTCACAGCTATACTGAATTCTCTGTTCAAGGTCTCATAAGGTGGAAATCAAGGTGTTGTCTGGCTGCGTCCTCACTTGGAGACTTGACTGGGGAAAGATCTGCTGCCAAGCTCCTTTAGGGCCCCCACAGTTGCAAGACTGAGGCCCTGTGTCCTTGTAGGCTGTTATCTCATAGTTGTTCTCTACTCCTCAAGGCTGCCCAATGCCTGACCCTGTGTCTTCTTCCATCTCTAAAAAACAACTATGGAGAAATTTCCATAGTTGAAGCATGAAATATCAAATCTATTTCATGCTTCACAACTCTCTAACTGCTCTAGGCTGTGAGCTCTAGGCCCAGATTTAAAGGGTTTGTATGATTAAGTCAGGCCTACCTGGACATTCTCCCTTTCTTACAGTCAGCTGTGCCATATGAACTCATCACATTCATATTCCAGTGGATTACACAGAGAGTACACAACAGGGTGTGTGGCTCTTGGGGGATACCTTGGAATTTAGCCTAAGACATTAACCTAGCCAATACTGTTTCATATACATGGTTTAGATGCACCAAAAGGAACTGGAAAAGCAGCAGGATGAACCTCATGCTCTCTTAATACCAAATCCAATTCTTTTCCAAGTTCACAACATTATCTCAGAGTATGTACTTTAAAACTTCTCCCTAGCAAAGACAAGGGCTCACCAAGTTCATGTGGTTTGGAGGCCACATGAACTAAGCAGTCTAGGGCTACATTTTCCCTTTCAAACTGTAAAAACTATCTCACACCATGCTTCTATCTCATAAAGGTCCTGATGTTGCTCATAACCACATTTCAGAAACACATGTTAATTGTTAAAGTCTTTTTTGGAAACAATTAAAATACCTGTGTCAGTGAACCTTAAGTTGTTCATTATCCTAAACTCACTATACCCAATTACTGAAATAATAAAAAATGGAAACTCAGATTTATGTGTAAGGATAATGGCTACCAGGTTACTTACAATCAAATGAAAATACACTCAATATTCAACCTTTGAGGACTAAATAATAAATTAAACATGTCTGTAGTATGGCCTGTTATGTAGCCACTAAAAATTATAGTTTGAAGAATACTTAAAGATATGATATTATGATCATTAACTATATTAAATAAGATATAAAATTCTGTATAAAGAATTATTTCATTTTAAGGGAAAATAAGTTTATTCATGATACTATTTCAAGAAAATGTGACAAAATATTTCAATTATTTATTTTGGAGTGATAAAATTAAGCAATATTTTTTCTTCTTGCTAAGTTTCTTATTTTCCAAATTTCCTTAATGAAAATGCATCACTTATAACAGCAGAAAAACAAACCATGAGACTTATTATTTTGGCACTTAGAATAAATTGCTTTCAGGTACCTCTAGCACCTTTAAGGCAGCCATATATACATTATTACGAGTATACAACAAAGATTGTTCTCATTTATTGTGGAAAAAGGCAATTTATTGGCTAGATCTGCTTGTCTGTATGGACTTGAAAGGTCCAGAATTTATAAACGATTTAATTATTCTGACTCTGGGCCATTTTTTTTTCTGGGCTATTTTAGACCAAATTCCAGCTAGTCTGCATTTTTTGAATCTTTAAAAGTTTGTGTGGATCTTGTTTGGAGTCTGAGGCAATTTAAACAACCATAGAATGATATTTTTAAAATAATTATTGAATATGACCCTGTACTGGGTTATAAGTGATGTTAAGGAATTGTTATTTTGTTAAATGTGAAAATGGCATTTTGGGTAGTTGTGTTTGCTTTTTTTGTTTGTTTTTAAGAGCTGTCTCTGGGGAGCTTACAGATGACATGGTGTGATTACAGATGACCTGGTGTGCGCTTTTTAAGGGCTACCTCTGAAGACTCTACAGATGATTGATGCAAGATGAAGGATGAAATAAGACTAGCAGCATGTTGATGCCTGGCACATCTGCGTGCAGAGTTCATCCTATCACTTGACTTCTGTGCACGATTAATAGTTGACATGATAACAATTTTGAAAGAAAGTCTAACTAAAACTTTACCAGAAAGAAATCTAAAAACTGGACTTCCCTGGGTTTGGTTGTCAAACAATCTGGTGCTTTGAAGGTGGAAAAAAACAAAAGGGTCCTGCCTCGAAAGTGGACTTGGGAGGAGGGTAGAAAAAGCAGGAGGTGCATACCACCCTCTGCCCAGCATGTATCGTCTCTGCCCAGGCCTGTTTCTTCTAGGGCACATAGGAAATTTACTGCTAAAGAATCCCAGGGAGTTGCATCAAATTTGGGATTAGGAAGGACAATGTTCCCGCCTTAGAATGGAAAGCAATTTCCATTCTTGATGGGTGGCATTTCCCCCCACATCATGAAAGGCACTTTTCCTTGAGAACATAGCTCATGTAGTTGCAGCCTCATTTGTCTGTGAAGCAAGCCAATGAACAAATAGAAACTAATTAAGCCTATCAACACTGAGGAGTCAGTAAAATCTGTAGGAGGCTTGAAAAATGGGACTGTCTATGGTTCAGCTACAGGGATTAGCAGGCTTTCAAGGTCCAACACATATGTGAAGAAAATCACAAAGGCTGAGCTTAGGGGATGACTAGGCTTCTGTCTGAAGGACACAGTCCTCTTCTCTGTTACTATAAGGCTAGACTCCCTATAGTCTCTTACTTACAAGTTTCTTTGTTTGCTTTGAAAAAGACTGACTTGAGAGATTAATAAGGTAAAATACAGAATAGGTAGAACTGTTTTTTAAAAAAATCTTTAAAAACAGGTAGACTACTAAAAAAAAAAAAAGAAAGCACAATTATGCCAAATAAAAAAGATAAAAGATAAAGAAATTACTATTAAAAGAAAGGGTTAAAGCCATAAAAGAATATTTTGAAAAATTCTATGGAAATAAATTAGAAAACCTAGATAAAATGGATAACTTTCTAGGAAAACAGAATTTATTAAAACTGAATACAACAAAGGCCAAAGAGGAAAATTTATAGAGAGGAAATAGGAAAAGTTCTCAAGGAGCTACAACCTCTAAAAGCACCAGGCTCATACAGTTTCCTAGGGAGTCTACCAAACCTCCAGAGACCAGAGATATCTAATGCTGTTTGAACTCTTCCGGAGTAGAAGTAAAGAAGGAAAATTTCCAATGCTTTTTATCAAATGAATACAACATTGATAGTTAAACTCAATAAATATTACATTAAAAAGTACATGTGGAAATTTAATATTCAATAAAGGTAACAGGTCAAATCTCTTAGGAAAATAGACACTTTAATAACAAGTACCAGGACAACTGACTAGCCATTTGGAAAAAGTTAAAATTGAATCCCTACTTCATACTATAAACTAGGAAATATTCCAAAATGAATCAGATCTATCTGCAAAATGGAAGAAAGAAAGAAAAAGAGAGAGAGAGAGAGAGATATGAAGGAAAGGAAAGGAAAGGAGGAAGGAAGGAAGGAATAAATAAATAAGTCATACAAGTACTTAGAGAGGGCATGGGTGAATTCAGTTATTACCTGGGAGTGGGTAAAATCTAGAAATAAAACATTACTAAACTCAAATCTTAAATATACTAGAACAAAAATAATTTGCCTAGCAGAGACTATCATAATCAAATTAAAAGATATTTTCAACCAGGAGTAAATATTTGCTACTTATATTACATAAAAGGACAAATCTCCCCAATACATAGGGACTTCTTAAAAATCTAGAGGAAAAATACCAGAAACCTATGAAAATACTGGGGAAAAAGAACCTAGAAAACACTTTAGAAAAAATTAATGTAAATGGCAATTAAATGCACAAAGAGATTCACAAACTTCATTCAGATGAGAAATGCAAATAAAACTTCCCACTGATATAACCTTTTTCAGGTTGACAAAAAAATCTATAAGTTTGGAAAAGTACTCTGCTGTTGGGGGACTAGAGAGTTGCTGCCAGGAGCAGAAAACAGCGCAACCCTAAGTGAAGAGGAATTTGGCAATGTCTAACAAAATTATACATGAATTTACCCTTCAACTCAGCAGTTCCACTTTCAGACTCTACCAGGAAGATATGTGTATACTCCTGGGAAGAAATAACACATGACAGCATTATTCATTATGGTACTTTTTGGAATTTCAAAAGATTATAAACAAATTAAGCACCTATCAATTTAGTACTTGGTTGAATAAATAGTGATTATTTCCACACAATAGAGTACTCTGTACCTGTTAAAAAAAAATGGGAAAGAGCTCTACGTATTAATACGGAGTGCTGTTGCTGAAAACAGCAAGAGGCAGAATAATGTAGGTAAGTAAGTACGCGTCCTCTGTGTGAAAAAGGAAGTGAACAAATAACAGTGGAAAGAGAAAGATTTACTAATTCACTTAATATTTTCCAAAAGAAACACTAGAAAAAGAAATCAGAAACTAACATAAGAGGCTGCCTACATGGGAAACAGAGTAGAAGAAATAAAGATGGAAACAATACTTTTCTGAGGATTCCTTTTTATATAGTCTCAAACCCCATAAATGTTTTACTGTGGCATAAAATCTAAATTAAGGTTCACCATGATGTGATGCTTTGACATCTGATGAAATGAGGAGGCCACTGAATTTCAAGTGCCCCTCCTGCTCTGCTCCTGCAGACAAGGCCCGCTAGCCACCCAACCCTCCTTATTACAGGGACCCAACACAGGTCATACCTATTCCCTAGCAGAGGGTTTTAGTTCCCTGCCAGTGCATAGAATTGTTCAAATGCACAGCTTCCTGTGGAAACCAGGGGGCGCTCTACTCTCTTGATAATATGAAGCCTGACTCCCATAGCTTCTAGTTCACTCTGTTCCCGAGTTCAGTCCGTGCCTGACCCTGCACAGTGTACTGTGTCCTCCTTTCCCAAGCTGTGAGTGAATGTGATTAATAAATTGTCATCAATCTTGTTTGTCCAGTGTCAGGCGTTGTGTGTCCAGCTATTCCCATAACCCTAGAGTGGGAATCTCTCCCTCCCCAATGGAGTAAATAGGAGGCTATTAATGCACGTATATATTAACAACAATAAAACTTTAAAATAATCAAACCATAAAACTGAGAACAACCCCCCACAAAAAATGAACCTAAGAGTTTGTCAAGTTAGTAAGGTATCGCCTAGATAAAAGAATTATTTCAATTGACTTTTGTTGGTTCTTTTTAATGGAAGATTTAATAGTAATATACTAATAGCACTGTAATTTTGAATTATTTTATGTGTTTGCAGTACAGAGAAAATCAGGAAATTTATTACTGGGGACCAAAGTTTTCAGTGGAAACAAAAAGAGATACAAATATAACATCAAAGAAATTTAGAAAAATTGTAATGTTAAAATTTAATTGGAAATATAAATTAAAAACTATGATTTTCAAAATACATATACTCATATATATATAGAATCTCTGTCCAATAAAGGGGACTCAAAGCATTGTCATTCTTGTGGTAATAATCACTGACAGTTCAATTATTTTGGTTTCCATAATTAAAGGAACCAAGACTTCTAGAAGAAATGGCTGGAATAAGAACAATTTGAGAACAGAACATCTCATTATTCTAGAAACCCTCATTATTCTAGAGGTGCTCAATTACCATATGCAAGCCAACTCAGAGGAGTTACCACTGGTAATATTTAGTATAATTTAAACTTCAAAAAGAATAATGACTGTAATTTATTGAACACATTGAATAAATAAAGCCCTTAAAGTCCATGTTTATTCTTAAAAAAAAAAACTTAATTGCCATCACTAAATGTGACATATTATCTCCTTATTCAGAAATTTAGCAATTGAAGGACAATTAAAATTTATTTTGGGAGGAATTATAGTTCCTCCTCAGTTGATGAGGAAAAGTTCTAAGAAAAATTTATCTTTTTTTCCGAGATAGGGTCTTGCTCTGTAGTCCAAGCTGGAAAGCAGAGGCCTGATCATAACTCACTGCAGCTTCAAACTCCTGGGCTCGAGAGATCCTCCAGCCTCTGCCTCCAAAGTAGCCAGGAGTATTCTCTCTGCCTGGCTGAAAAAAAATGTTAACAGAGAAAAATGCCAGATAATGAATGTAGGAGGAATGATGGAGTAGAAAATTATCTGTACTTGCAATCTCTAATAAAATAATTTATTCAGGCAAAGGTCATCAATAAAAATTAAAACTAATAAGTGAAAAGTTGGTAGGCAATAGTACTTTGCACAGTGTCAGATGACTCGGCAATGCCAGAGGGAAACAATTTCTATAGTGGAAAGATCTGATTGTTACCACCTTACCCTAGGGATTAAATTTAGCATCACTAACAGTGAAACAATGAGACAAGATGTGCCTGCTGTTATGATGCAATACAAGCTGTGTGGCGTTGTCTATGTAGTATCCTTACATAGGATACTACTAAATTTTAATAGAAACATTTAATGGGAATCTACTGGTCTCGCCTAAATTGCCAATGCTATGGAAAAAAGCAAGAGTTCTAGACTAATAGGAAAACCATGAATGTATAATTTTATCTTAGTTGGAAGAAAATACTACAGATGCTATTTGGGGGATGATAGGGAAATTGGATTATGGGTCAGGTATTAAGAAAATGATTGTTTATTAGGTGCAACAGTGGTATCATGGCATAAGGCAATTTTCTTATTTTTAGAAGATATAGTCACATTGATTGTGAGGATCATGGTATGTGCAAATTATTTTGAAATGGTTCAGCAAAAATTAGACGGAGGGGAGAGCAAATATACCAGAATAGAAATGATTCTTTAAATGTGGGTGGTGGGTAAATAACCTTACTCACTATTCTTTCAACGTGTCTGTATAATTGAAAATTTTTATAATAAAAAATAATAGGACTGAGTTATCATTTGACATCTTCTACTTTAAATGCAAGAGTCCCTTTAATTTCCAAGTACGACATGATGTAGCTTGCAGCTGACCAATGTTCCTATTGAGAAAAAACTCAGTAAGCTGGGCAAAATTAAAAAATCCTCTGTTTATAAACAGCTGATGCAATAGGCACTAAGGGTCACAGTATTCTAGAACAAGGAGAACTGTGGAGAGGTGTGCTGACTTTCATAGCCTTTTGTCCTTGGGGCTATTTGCCAAACCTGGGCTTAGGCCAAGAGGCTGAGCACAGCGTCGCTGCTGCCGCCAGAGAAGCCAAAGAGATCCTAGGTGGTCTCAGGGGACTGAGAGACAAAACTAAAGCATGTGGGTGCTGCTATCCAGGTAGAAAAGGAAGAGAACTGAGCTTAACACATGGATATTGTCTCCCAAAAACATTTGTGGAATTCTGAATCTGTAAGCACATTAGGTTAAACAAAGGAGAGCAAGACCTCTGAAAAGCAAAGTGGGGGTTTTCTCACAGGGATGTGGACAAGGATTAGCGTTCCAGACTCCCAGTGAACACGCCAGGTTCTCAGTCCAAAGGTCTGGAAAACTATGCAGAGGATCAGAGCCTTGCAAACACCACAACCAGCCTCAATTTTGCCTAGTCCCTGTCGCTTTAACAGGATCTGTGTCCCTCTATCTGCCGACCAGAGAGAGAATAAGTCTCCTGTGACAGAAGTTGACACCCGGATCCTTTACAATAGGTGCCTCAGGTTCAAGTGTCATACATAGAAGACAATGTCCAGAAGCATAAGAAAGTTCCTCTTTTATGCCCCTTAATAATAATAAGTAAAACTTTCCCATGCTTGTGCTCCCAACTCACATCTCTCTGCCCCTGTCTAAACTAATCATTTGACAAGGGCAATGAGATGACCATAAATGGCTTAAACCAATTAAGGCTCATATTCCCCTTACCCCAAGGGGGCTGGAAAGGGAGAGGAGGCCAATCATGGCTCCAGTATCCTAGCAAGGAAGGAAGGAATGGCAACTGAGTACAATCAACAAGATTGCCAAGTCATTCACCAGCTATTAGGATGTGACCTTGGGCAAGCTATCTCATCTCTTTGGGCCACAATTTTCTCCCCTGTTAACTTTAGGTGATAATAATACCTCAAAAGGCTTCTATGCACATTAATTAAATATATAAACATATATGTATATATATATATTTTTGGAGACAGAGTCTCACTTTGTGGCCCTTGGTAGAGTGCCATGGCACCATAGCTCACAGCAACCACTAAATAAATAAATAAATTTTTTAAAAAGCCACTTACCAGCTGTCTAGTGTATTTTTAGTGCTCAGTAGCGTTGGATGCTGTTATTACATTATTCTGTCATGGTTTTGGACATGTTTCAGTTGTGGTCCTTTAAGCGTAGTACTCTGACTTCAGTCCTTATCTCACAGTGCCTGCTGAGCGGCCCAGACCACGGGCCTGGGCTCCCTTTCTTTCTTCTCTAGAAACTGACACCTTGAGGGCTTCTCAGGAAAAAGGGGCCAGCAAGGTATGAACTGAGGCCCACAGGGAAAATACCTTCCCCTTTACCACTCACTCACTCTCTCATGTCCAAATTCTGTCCTTAATGATTTTGTTTTTATTAAATCATAGCTATGTACATCAATGCAATCATGGGGTACAATGTGCTGGTTTTATATACAATTTGAAATATTTTCATCAAACTGGATAACATAGCCTTCACGGCATTTTCTTAGTTACTGTGTTTAGACATTTACATTCTACATTTAGTAAATTTCACATGTATCTTGTAAGATGCACTGTAGGTGTGGTCTCACCAGTTATCCTCCCCTCTACCCATCCTCTCCTTTCCCCTCCCCTCCCTCTCCCCTTTCCCCGTATTCTTGAACTATAATTGGGTTTCTTAATGATTTCTTAATGTATTATTTTAACCCTCTTAGGAGAGATTTATGTTTCAATCAAGTGTAATAAAGTAATTTAAAATAGTGTTTTATTTTCACATCAACATGATACAGAAAATAATACAACATTTTAGTGGACTTTACAAATAAAACTACATGATTCAAAAATTTCCTTTTGGAGTTTTTGATCTGCCCCTTTCTACTTCCTTTAGGGTTATTGTTACAGGAAAAATTTAGAAGGTGCTACAGATTAAAACAAATTCTGGACTATCTTTTAAAATGTAAACACTTAACTCTCTTATTGAGTTTAGCAGAGAATTTTTCTCTTTGAACAGCAGGAGTGATGGGGAAGCTGCCACCAGTGGATACTAGAGGAGAGGTGACAGGGAGCTGGAATAAGTATCTTTGAGGAGGAAGGGAAGGGAGCTACAGACACAGTTTTGCCTGGGGACACTCTCTAGGTTTGGTGGCATTCCATATTGATGAAGCAATAGAGAGTAGTGGCTAGGAGCATGGACTCTGGCATCAAACATGGCCGAACCATCTGCTATTTTTAACCCCTATCCATGGAAGCTAAGCCTTAGTTCTTTCCATTGCCCACTGGTCAAAATGGTAACTCCTTTATTATGTTTGTGGTGAGAATTAAATTAAGGAAGATAATGTAGGCAAATTATTTAGCACAGATCCTGACATAAAGTATTCAATAAACATGATAACCTTAGTTGGTGATATAGATCACCAACTCAAGAGCCCCCAAAGCCCCTTTTTGTAATTATGGAAACTAATGGACATGAGTGGTGATTCTGTGATTACTAGATTGTTATTTCTCTGTTACTGGGGGAGGGGGAGGGGGTGTCGTGCCCTGCTGTGATAATTCTAAGAATACCAGAGTTATATTTGTGCCAGGGATTATCCCAAGAAATGGATGGACAGTTCAGTTTCACCCTTGGTCATGTAGCTAGTTACTATTGGTAGCCCCCTTCAACAGAGGAGAGGTGATCCTTTGCTAGTTTGTTGGTATAACACAGTGAGCTGGATGTGAGCAGCTTGGGAGGCTAGGAAAGATAACCAGGGATCTGCTTTTAAAATAATTCAGCCTCTATGTGGTGAGACAAGATGTGAGTCTCAGTAACTCCCACAGCTGAGGGCCCTGAGGTTAAGAGTAAAATACCACCGGAGTTAAAAGGAAGCTGGAAGGTTTCCTACGCCAAGGCCAAATTACTTATAAACAAAAGGGATCAAGAAGGGCTGTTTTAATCAAACTATTATAGTTGTAAGAGCAGACCCACATGGTTCACTTCAAGTAAGGCGTTGTTCTTGAAATTCTTAATTTTTGAACAAAGAAGGTGGCGCTTTCATTTTTCACTGGGCCCTACAAATTGTATGGGTCCCTCAAAGTGACCCACAGGATTAGGAACATAGGCTGGGGAAAGGAAGAGACACAGGATCCACGAGAACATGATAACTCTTCTCCTGGGCCTACATTCCTCCATGTAGCTCCACTGCTCCTGCCACAATCAACTCATTAGCCCACTCATTGCACAATTCTTGTGGGCTTTGCTTAATGATAGCCTTTGTTTGCTGACAACCTCTCAAGGACCTGTCACTGATGGCTTCTTTGCTTGCCTTCTACCTACTGTGCAGCTCTTCACATTGATGCTGCCTAGAGAGAATGTGATTGGTCCAGTGTCAGACCCCTGTTGGGCAGAGCTCTCATCTCCTGGTCTCAGAGTCTGCTGGTCTGTGCTCCAGCCCTGGCTCAGGCACCAATGGGGAAGGGGGGAGTTGCAGTAAGAGACCACTTCCCTTAGAAGTAGACTTGTAGCTGGGAACCCCTATAACAGGGATCATGGATGGCCCAAGTCCTAAGACTCAGCCTGTCTGATAAAGGTACATGGCATTTTAGATGACTTTGAAAAATCAGTAAGCTATAGACACACGCAGATGGGGGAGGGACATTTCAAGAGTGGCCTAAGGTGTGGAGATAGGGAGTACAGTTCTGAGGAGCAGGGTGGCTAGAGACAAGGTTATACAAATGGAGGAAGGCCTGGAACTCACAGTTAAGAAGTCTTCATTCTGTTTGGGATGATGGAATAATTAGAAACTTATGTGAGAGTTTGAATTTCACAGCCCGTAGGAATGTCGCTACCATGTATCCTGACAAACTCCTATGGTGTAAGCTCACCAGGCTGAGAGGTCACTGAACTCTACTTCTCCCTGGGCTCCCATGGAGAACATGAGCGCGGAGAACACAGGCTGCCCACTAGCTCAATTTGGTGGGAAGCTCCCCTGCCTCTGCCTCTAGGCACTGAAGTTGGACAACACTGGGAGCCTTCTAGACATCGGTTCCCAAGGGCCAGGGCCTCTTTGGGAGTAATCTCACAATAAACCACAATAAATCACCAGATGTGTTAGTTTTACAGCATCAGGTGTTTCTCCAGATCTCTTGGCCTTATTTCCACCCAACCCCCTGTCAAAATGCTTTGCTGTAGCAGGACAGTCTCCTGAAATTCAGCCGGTTTCTGTTTCCTCTCCATGCATGAGGTAGTACAGTGAGGGAATTGAATGTTGTATTAATAGTTCAGTTTCATATGCAGCTGCTGCACGGGGTACTGGAGATAAACAGGTAAGACCTGCCCCTTCTCAGGGCTGTCCCCGCCTCAGCCAGGAGAAGGCCCATGCTAATGACAGTCACTGACACATGGCGTAACAATCTAGCTACCTGACTCATCTAATCCTCACCACAGCTCTAGGAGGTAAAAGCTATCATTATTACCATTTCACAGATGAAGCTACACAATTACCATGTCATGATGACAAAAGCTATACCAAAGGTATAAACAAAGTCCTCTGAGAGCAAAGATAATGCTCGTGGCTAAGTTTATGGTTCTATCAGCAAGTAACAACTAAGCTGGGTTTGAAAACAGCAAAAAGTTGTTTTCAGGTTAAGAGGGAAAAGAAATGATTCCAGACAATGGCAGCAGTTTTGGGGGGCCTTATGCAGCCCCACACAAACCCTTTTCCCCTCCCCCTCCTCCTTCACTTCTCCTAAAATAGAGACACAAAGGATCTGGTTAGCCCCACCCCCCAGAAGTTCAGACCAAAAGACCTAACCTGACAAGCAACGTGTGGAATGTGCCCACCTGCCATGGCCCATATAAAAGTGGTCTCTAACTGCCCACCTGCCAGGCACAGATGCCATCTTTTCACTGCCCAGGCAGGTCACCCTCCACTCTCAATAAACCTGGCCTGAACATCTTCTCTGCAGCGTCATCTCTGGGTGCCACCATTCACACCTTTCAAGCAGCATGAGCAAAGGTGCAGATGACAGAATGTGTTCCTTCTGGGTGAGGCACAGCATTCCGGAAGTGCACAGAGGCTGGGCTCCCTGTTGGTGATGAGATCGGGCATATAACTTGAGGTCATTGTAGGAATCAGGACCATCACACAGGGTACCATAAAGTATTATGTACAGAGGTTGGGAAGAGAATAAGTGGCAGAAAATGTCGGCAGAAGAGTGGAAACTAGATGGGAGATGGGCTTGGCAGGAAGGAAATAAAGGCTAACAGGAGAGACAGGTGGCACTTGAATGGTTTGCACTGGGGCAGTGACAGGGAAGATCCAACACACCCTCCAAGGGCAATGCTGACAGGCGTTACTGAGCCCAGGTAGAGGGTGAGGAAGGTAGAATTCAAGGTGCTCAGAACTGAAGCCCAGAGATGGTGTGGGGATGGGTGCCGATGACACCCAGAGGGAAAAACAGTAATTCAAAGTCAGTGATTTCACATGACCATGAGCATGAACTCAGCCTAATCAAGATATCTATCTCTGGCTGATGGACAAGAGATTGGGGAGTAGGGGAAGGACAGGGGAGGATGAGGGCAGTGAGAGGATGAGAGAGGAAGAAGATACAGGGTGAAGTTGGAACAGGAGAAGGAGGAGCAGATGGGAAGTGTAGTTGGAGGCAAGAAGGACCCCTCCCCAGCCCCTGCAGCCCTGGCTGCCCCAAGGACCACCACTGTTTCCATAGGGAACCAGGAGCAGGAACTAGGAGGGAACAGGCTGACAAGGTCTTAGTCCTTGGATGGTCAGGTTGGTGCAAAGGACCTCTCTCCCCTCAGTGCCAACACAAGATCACACCCCCTTCACTTCCCCACTCCAGCCTTAGCCTAGGCCTCACAAAGATTATGAGGAAAGGAGATCTGGAGGAAAGGATCTTTGTTTTGCTTGTTAGTACAAGTGGCTGTGGCGGTTTGCTTGTAAGTCAGAAAGTGAAAAAAAAATGTTGTTGAGTGGAAATTATTTCAAATTATATTGCTGCTTCTTTTCCTGAACAGAAAATACACACATTAATTGAAAAAATATGTATGTGTGTGTATATATATATACCTATTAATTATCTTGACAAATGGGAGGTTTTCAATAAATTGGCTTATATTTTAAACACTATTTTAGTTTTTGTTGATCACTGCAGACTACAAACATAAATGTATCTACACTGTGTTGCTGCCTTTTGCTAAGGTGAGAGAGCTTCTGGCCCAGAGCGGGCTTCAGTGAACATGGCTCAGGCCACAGTGGCCTCAGCTGGCAGCGCTGTTGGAGGTCTTGAGTCTTCTTTTTAAAAATTCACTCTCTGCTCTCTCTGCTTTCTCCTTAGCTTTCATGTTGGTTGTGCTCAGTAAGCGTGACGAGGAAGAAGTATGGTGTGGCTAGACAACGAGGATGGTGCAAGAGATTCCAGGCTATTGACAGAGTGGGAGCCGGAGAAAATTGAGAAGGGCTGTTGACAGCCACGCTGGTCCCTGCCTCTCCCTTGGTCTGACCAAATAGGAGAAATTAAATTCCTTTTTAGCTTTGATTTCCTTGGTACCCAGAACAGACTGCAGTGTGCTGAGCACAAAGTCAGCAGGCTTGACTTACGAGAGGCTGGGACACCCTGTTCTATAAACGTCTGTCGTGAGTGAAACTAAAATAACCCAGGTCTTTAGTGGCCAAATTTCAACAGCTGTTAACTCCTTCCTACATTTAGTCCACAATCACTGGCAAAATTCTTGTTTTTCAGACTCTATTGTTTAAAATTTTTTTTTCCAAAAAGTACAAACAATATATATATATACTATAGAAAGTACAAAGATGCATGAAATCACCCATAATCTCATTACCCAATGAAAACCACCAATACATGTTATGATCATCTTTCTCCAGAGACATATTTTTTCCTTATATCTTAGAATCACACACTCAATACTATTTTGCAAATATTTTTTTCATGCTAATATTTTGTGTCTACATTAACAAGACAATGAATATGATTTTATGTCTTTATTAATTATATAACATTCTGTCATGTGAATATTAAATATCTAATTGCATTCATTTATATTTATTCCACACTAAATTTCATTTTCTATAATCTTACCCTTTTAAATCCTCCATATTAATCTGTAGTTTTATTTTCCCAGGTCAGTAGGACCTGAATGTTTCATCCACAGGCCATGTTTCCCTCTAAGAAAGTCCAGTCTCACATCGACCCAGCCTGTGATGCTCCCCTTCCCAGACCTCTCAGCTTCTGCTCACAGAACAGGTTCTCACTCAGCTACGTAGCTTTTTTGAGAACGGTAGCTTGCTAACAAGACCAAGGCCTGACAGAAGAAAATCTTCCTTTGCTGATGATGCCTCCCAGTCTAATCTTACCCAGCCATCTTTCTTGGTGGATCATAGGGTGTGTTCAGCAAATATTTATTGAATGGATGGATGAATGAATGAATTTGAGCTTTATATCTTGGAAGAAAAAACCGCAATCTACTGTTGATTCCACATTATTGTAGTTTTCTCTGTTCAAACCAGGGATTAAAGAGTGGTTGGCTTACTAACTACCTCTTTTATATAAGAAGAAGCATAAAGCAATAGATATCATCCAGTTATAAAACTGAAAAGAATATCTCAGTAATTGTGTATACTAAATTAACACTATCCTCATGAAACTTTCAAGTCACTTTGCAGATGTTTTTCCCCTGTCCCATATACATATGTCTCTTCTAACTCAACTTCCAAGATCTTATTATTTTTTTTATTTTATTTTTAGACAGAGTCTAACTATGTCACTCTTGGTAAAGTGCCGTGGTGTCACAGCTCACAGCAACCTCCAACTCTTGGGCTTAAGCAATTCTCTTGCCTCAGCCTCCCAAGTAGCTGGGACTATAGGTACCCACCACACTGCCCAGCTATTTTTGTTGTTGTTGCTGTAATTTTCATTGTTGTTTAGCTGGCTTGGGCTGGGTTTAAACTTGCCAGCCTCGGTGCATGGGGCCACTGCCCTACCCACTGAGCTACGGGTGCTGCCCAACTTCCAAGGTCTTAAACTAGCTTCTATTCTAACCTCAGCAAAGAGCTCCCATAATAGGGGCTTAGCTATTTTTGAACAACTTTGGATATAGTTAGAACCTTACTGAGATTCCAAACTTATAGGAATAGTGAATCACCTAAATTTTAAGATAATCAAGGCTAGGAAAATGTTGTGACTTTTACTTTACTTTACCTTACCTGGAAATCACTTATGATGTAGAATTTCACAGATATAGGAACACTTACTGTTGTTATTTCCCATAGGTCATTACTGGACTAACATTTTTAAGACAAGACAGCTATTAGCCTTGATGGAACTGGTAGAGACAAAATCAAGAAAAGGCAAATCATGCTGGTTGGTACTGGTTATTGGGAGTAGAACTGAAAACCATAAATCATCACTCATGTTCCTCAACTTGTATCCTCTCTGAAAAATAACTAGATTACATGATTCCTAAGAAAACTGTAGACTGTGAAATTTGATGATTATATATTCACATTTTTTCCTAAGGTGGGCTTAAGCAGTACAATAAAATTTTATATATATACACACACATATGTATATATGTATATGTCTGCACATATATGTGTGTATATATATATATATATATATACATAACATTACATATTTATATAAAGGAATGAGGGGGTGATGAGGAGGGAGCCACGAAAAGGAACTGCTTTCAGGTACTGGTAGAGAATAAGAAAGAAATAAAGTGAATTTAAGAATTAGGTGCAGAAACTATGTACACCCTAATGATGCTCAAAACCCAACAACAACTTTCAAAATTTACTTTTTGTTAGAGAGGCTCCAGTACTAAAAGATATGATTCAAGGCTTTATAAGCATTTTATTTATAGACATGTATTGGAAAATATTTGATAATAAGATAAACAGTTTAATGGAAAGCCTCAGATAGACTCTGGAGAGCAAGATCTAAAAATAATAAAATTATAGTAGTATTAGTGACTGTTTACTAAGCATTTACTAAGTACCAGACACTCTGATAAGACCTATATATGTATAACCACAAGCAATCCTTACAACATTCTTGCATAGATGCTATTATTACTCTTTTTTCTAGATGAAGGGTCTGAGGCTTAGTAAACTGCCCAAGGTCTCATAGCTAGGAAGTGCTGATACAAGAACTGCAGCTAAAATTAATCTTCAAAAGATCCATGACGTTTGCCATCACAGACAGGCTGGGTGTATTTACTCAGCTACTTCCTAGCTTTTACCTGGAGCAAGTAATTATTAATATGAAAGTCTCCTTATCTGCAAAATGCGAAGACATTAGTATCTACTTTATAAGACTGCTGGAGGGATTCAATCACCTAACATATTTACAGTACTCAGTGTGACAAGGGTTAGTTGTTTACCACGTTGGTGCCATCAGTTTCCTGTGTGGACAATGAGAATCCCTGAATCTTTACTTTTTATTTTTATTATAAGATATTATAATATTGCCAACTATTTGACAAAGATGGTGTGTATGTATTCAAGACGTAGAACATGATTTGATATCTGTTCACATTGTGTAATGATTACCATAGTCAAATTAGCACATCCATCACCCCTCCCCCCCATGCAGTGCATTGATCCCCAGAACTTGTTCATCTTATAAGTAAAAGTTTGCACTCTTTAGTCAGTGTGTTCCCATTTCCCCCTCTCACTAGCCCCTGGTAGCCACCATCCTATTCTGTTTTTATGAGGTTGACTTTTTTAGATCCCTTATCATGCAATATTTGTCTTTCTTCCTGGATTATTTCACGTAACTTGATATCCTCCAACTCACCCACATTGTTGCCAATGACAGACTATCCTTCTTTTCTAAAGCTGAATAGTCTTCTGTTTTGTGTATACACCACAGTTTCTTTATTAATTCATCCATTGATGGACATTTAGGTTTTTCCATATCTTGGCTATTGTGAATAATGCTACAATGAACACAGTAATGTCAATATCTCTTTGAGAAACTAATTTCATTCTCATGAATCTTTATAAGCAATATTTTTTTCCCAATAGATAAAATGGTGAGTTTGGACTGTGTGACCTTACAAGGTTTTTTCCTGCTTATATGAGCGTAATTCTCTGAAGAAGCCACTGTAAGAATTAATCTTACCAGCATCTGGAAGAGGGATGAAGGAGAATCAGGTAGAGCACTCCCACCAACCGACTCCTGCTTTTGGAGACTGCATCAGAATTGAGCAATAAAACTTTAATTCATGGTGATCACCCTTAGCTCCCAGGGCAGACCAAGTGGTAAAGAAGACCTTAGTCATCATTTCTATTTAGTTCATCTGTATACCAGTTTGAGAGATGTCCTTGTTTCCATATTAGAATGACAAAACCCAGAGGACTTTTTGCTTCATTCTTTATCTCTCTGTTTTTAATCTTAAAAACAACCAAACCAGACTTGAATGTTTTACACTTATTGTAGCCAACTCTGCAAGAGTATGTATCCTACAAGGAGACTGATCTGTTACAGCTGAATGTCAGCTCTAGCTATGTGGAGCTAAACAGTTTCCATGGTTTGCTTTGTTGCATGTAGCTTATGCGTTTTTCCAGCCATGAAAAATGCGTTTGGCAATGCTGGCATTCTGTCACCATGACGATTTAATATCAAAGAAAATCCATGGCAATAAGAGGAAACCCATCCAGCATGGTGAGAGTTGACCTGCCAGCTTTGTAACTCAAAATGTATTCTTTCAGCAATATTTTGACATTCAGAGTAATTATTCACCCAGTATCCATCATGCTTTTATCAACAAGGCTTATATAAAAGTACTCCTAATCAGGAACATCCAAATGTATAAATTCTTCCTGGAACCCTGGAACAGTTTGAAAAGGAAGCTGGGGAAGACCTGAAAGACACAGTGAGATGAGGGCCACAGGTGGGACAACCAGCGCTAAGGGTATGCATTGAATCCCTGATTCTTTGTTGGAAAAAACAGATAGAAAGAATCTTCCAAAGTATCAGAATTAATAAATTTACTTTTAAAAGAATATTAATGCTGATTCAGTTGCCAGAATTGATGCTAGACTATCCCAGAGTGGCTGTCTATCTGAGGTTTCCTGTCTTCTGTCCTTTGATAGTCATTTTCTTAGGAGATAAAGGTGGGAGTATTTTTCTGATGTTCTTACAGTGATTATGCTATCAAGAGCTCAGAGCAATTCATGATGAAGCAGAAGCGGACAGTTTGTCTGTGGGACTGATTTTTGTGCACTCCCCAACACCTCATACTCTCTGGTCACCAGGCCTTCCCATCCTGCCCCTACTCTGGCCTTACCCCTTGGCCAATGTGCCATCTGGATCCCAAACCATCCTTCTGTCCCACTGAAACATGATTTTGATTTCCTAAGAGTTGGAGAATTATAAGGAATTTCTTGGATAGTGTTCCCAGCTGTATTAATTTATTCCTCTATTCAATACTTTATATATTGTATACATTTTGAGTGTCTATTTTATGAGGCATCTAAATACCATCTACAACTTATATCTTTATTACTTATCTACCACATATCACCTGTCACTTGTCCAGTGCTCATTTAGCTTGAACAACTCCAAAGCTGAGGAGCTCTTAAGGAGCAGGCTCCTTCAGGCCTGTTACCACTTCAGAAGGCTTTGCTAGGAATTACTTACTGATACGGAGGCAAAATGTGACTTCCTGGATTTTCTGCCCAGTAGTGTTATTTATTCCCTTTTCACAGGCTACCCCTTCAAATATTTGAAGGAGAAGCAAAATGTGTCTTCCTGAATTTTCTGCCTAGTAGTGTTATTTATTCCTTTTTCACAGGCTACCCCTTCAAATATTTGAAGGAGAAGCATGCTTCTTTCAAATCATCTCTACCAAGTGAATCAGCCCTAACTTTGTCCCCATTTTTCATAAGACAAAACTGTGAATTTTCTTACTCTCATTTGAACATACTCTGATCCCTCCTATAAGACAGTGTTTGGGAAGCCAAAAAAAAAAAAAATCCTTTAGATATGCCAAGTTGCCCATCAGAGAGAAAAGCAGAATCCTTTCCTAGCTCCTACGTGGCTTTTAGTCCCATCAATGCCACCACACAGATATCGAAAGATTCAGCAGAGGCTTAATCTTCATAAGAGGCTGTCCACCTTCATAAATCAGAGGACAGTTTTCATTCAACATCTTATTAAATTCTTTCAGTGGTTCAAGTGGTTCAGGTTTTGGATCCCTGATGAATAGCAAATTAACAGTAATAATAATATTATAACGGCTCATACATGATAGTAATAATACAGTGCACTACGGTAAGAAACCCCCATACTGTAGCAATAAGTTACAGAAACTAGTGTCCTCTTTATTTTAATTTACACAAACAGGACATAAAAAGAGCCACACAAAAAGTTTAGATAGGAGATAGGAGAAATTTCAAAACAGAATATTAGAGGTTAACACTCCCCCACTGTAGTATCAACACTAAGCTGATAGGAATGATTTGCTTATTTTTGATCTTCTGACTCAATCGCAATAATCTTTCCATTTCAATAATCAATCCAATACGCTTCTTGGTAATGACCGATGCTTTCACTGGAGCACCACCTTTAAGATGTTCCTTTATTCTTACTTTATCTTTGTAATTGTTTCTATAGTTGGGACTGAAGCCTGAAGCTTTCTCAATGATTGATGGTGCCTGGCATTTCTCCCAGTGAATAATTGTTTCTACTTTCATTTCCATTGCAATCCCCTTTCTCCTAGCTCCATCACCTGCACGTGCAGTGGATTTCCACTTCTGAGGCATGGTCATAAGGTAAACGCAGACTCACAATCCTGAGTAAAAAAGTTAAGACAAAAGGGATGCCACGCTTAAGTGACCACGTATATAATGAGTCGCCACTCACATAAGATGCTGCCCCAATCAACTGCTTACGTCATGCATGTTTGTTGTCATGTATGGAAGAAACTAGTTTCTGAGTTATTGTTTTAATTTGTAATTATGAACCACTTATGGGAGCCTTGGGAGCTGGTTCCTAAACACAGAACACCTTTAAGTAGGGTCGTCTGTAACCCAGACACTGCCTATATTCAAGAGCTGTGACTACTTTCTTAAAACTCCTCCTCCTTCCCACAATTTCCATGACAACCACCGTCTCCTGAGTTTTTGTGTATTTCTGAGTTTTTAAAATCTCTCTGGCGACTTCTCAGACTCACCATGCTTATCTTTTTCTATTTGACACAAATTTGAGAGTTGCTCAAGGATTTGTCCCAGAACCTCTCCCCACCTCTCCCGCCTTCTCATCACTCCAAATGCTCGTCCCCCTATTACTTACACCTGAAGTTTCAGTACTAGTTAGACATTAAAGACCCTAATTTACCTTCAAGTCAGTGAGTTCTGTGTGTTTTTCCAACTGCTTATCTAAATAAACATCTCTACTTTGATGTCTCAAACTCAACATGTCTAAGAACAAGCTTATGCCTGTCCTCTCAGTACCTGGCCCTTTGTGCTGCATCTTATTTTAGTTACAGGCATAACTATTCATCCAGAGACACAGGCCAGAAATCTAAGAAATCTGTGATACTCACTGCCCACATCCGATCCATCAGCAGCCTCCAACATATCTCTAGGATTTGTTTTCTTCTCACCATTTGTATATCCCTACACTCATCCAAAGTGCTATCAAATCTCATTCACACACAAGAAACTCCCAAACTGTTTAACTGCCTCGAATTTGGCACCCTGCCAAAATCTGTCCACCTAGCTACCAAAGCGATGAAACATATGCACACAGAGATGTATGGTCACGTCACTGTACTGCTGTTAGGCTAACCACTGACATCATTGCATGATGGTTGGGAAAGGTCTTAACCCCCTCTCTAGTATTTTCAGCCACCTGCCCCTTCAACTTCTGTAGTTATAGCTACCCTGGCCTCCTTTCCATTTCTCAACAAAAGAGGCCCCTGGCCTCTTTAGACCTTCACACATGCAGCCCCTTAGACATGTTTCTGCCTGTGCCCAGCCCTCCAATCACATGTCCTGGAAATAACACATTTCAAATCTCAAAACTTCCCTACTCACTCTAGTCCTTGGCTACAAGTTCCTCTGTCATATGATTTTGGAGAATGTTATGCTTCTTCTTCAAAGCACTTGCCTCAGGGTGTGATTATTTACTTACTTAGCGTGATTTGACTAATATCTGCCCCCTGACTGTCAACCTTGAGAGGGATAGCACCCGACCACTGTGTCCTCCTGCCCAGATCAGTGTCATGGTAGGATCTCAAGTAAGATCTATTGAGGTGATAAATGAGTCAATATCTCTTTATCTGATTGATTTATCATTGCACACCAACATTCTAGATACATTTTGTAAAGATGTAAATATTATTTTCTCTCAACTCAGACTTTTATTTTACTACTTTTCATCTAAAATATTTGGTGTATCAGTCCCTTGTGGGTTAAATTGGCTTTACAGACTGTTTCTCAAAGCGTCTGCATTACCTTGGTGCTTTATTTGGAAATGAAGATTCACAGATCCTCAGTACAGCTAAATCTCTGGGTGGAATCTTCTTTCTAAAAAAGGACCACAACATCATATTTTTATATACTAAATCTGAGAACTTTATGTTATGCAGGCTAGGCGTCAAGGAGGAAAGGTATTCTGAGCCCTAGACAATGTCTATACAGATGACTAGAACAAAGCCCACTTCCAATTGGAAGAATAACTTCACTGTGTTCTATAAAAAGTCGCATTTTTTTCTTCTATAAATCAGTAGGAACAAAAGTGATGAATCCAAAATATTTATGGCTTTCCATAGACTTGACTCCAAAACCACAGGCAACAATAACCCAAAAGAAGAATTCCAACATGACCCATGAGACAATAAGCAAAGAATTTGGCCAAAAGCAACCTCTAAAGAGACTTGACAAACAAGTTTGATTTCCAGCAATCAGGTGGGTGGGTTCCCAACCAATCCTCCTTAGCATCTTTTTAGGCTCTTTTTGAAAAAAGACACATTTCAAACATGGTCTCTGGCAGGGCAGTTTATCACATTGCTGCCCACCAGCTTGTCATGGAATGCGGGTAGCAGACACTTTCTAGTTGTAAAAGCAGAAAGAGAAACCAAGATAAACATTTGTCCCTACTTTTGGCAGTGGGTATCTGTCTGCCTGTGGGCCCTGTGACTGAGTGGCAAACACCCAAGACTACTAAAGAAGAAGAGGCAAAGCTTTAGGGCTTTGAGATGATCTAAAGTGGGTCCTCTTCTCCTCCTTCATTTTGAAGATGGTGGTGGGACATGTGAGTGGCTAAGATAGCAGTGGTCCCTGGGCATACCATGCCGCTGGACCTTCCTTATATGACATCTTTTATTCTCCAGGATCACCAGTCACCTGTTTATTTATTTACTTATTTGTGTGTTTGCCTCTGAACCCAATCTAGAACCAAGACAAGAATCCAAAAAAACTAGATCATGGTCAAAATGGAGACCTAATGTTAGCTGTAGAAGTAATGACTCAGTCAGTGCATAGGTTACTAAGTCCTGGCTGGGGATTCACAGATGAGCTATTAAGAATTAGAGGTCATAAAATTACATTAAGAAAGATGAATAAGCATGACAAATAAGCTCTAGATTCTGCTGTGTAGCATTATATCTATAATAAACAATAATGTACAAAGTAAATTGTAGGGATAACGTCCTTGGCTGAAGATTCCAGACTAGTGATCTCCAAACATTTTAAATTTACAATCTTTATCAGAGAAAGATTTTAGAGAAAATGCCCACAATAGACAAATATTTCAAATATTTACTTATGTATAAATTATGTGTGTGTATATATATACTACTCTAGTTTTATATTAGACATCAAGTTAGTCTATTAGATAATTAAAATAGAAGTTCCAATGTTTTTTTCCTTAGCCTCCCCCCCCTCCCAATATTGCTTTACTGCACTAAACTTTGGAGACTACTGTTTCAAATGGAGAATGTTGCTTTTATTTATGTCACAGGAACTGGCCTGAGAGATTTTACTACTTGTACCTTTCAGCAGTTTTGGCCATAAAGTTTTAGGTAGATAGCAGCAATGGACCCATTCATGTTGGGGTTAGGAGAGACTTCATTAAGAATCATCAAAGGTTTCACAGCATGATGGATTGTAATAGGGAATAAAAGGAAACAACCCAAATGCTAAACAATAAAGTACTGGTTAAATAAGTGATGCTATACACATATACTTTGTTACTAATAAAAACAAAAGCTTCAAAGTTGCTTCAATGCCACAGGGGACTGTATGAGTTAAATTGTGTCCCCTCAATTTCACATGTTGAAGTTCCAATCCCTAGCACATCCAAGTGTGAACTTATTTGGAAATAAGGTGCTTGCAGAGTCAGTTAGCTAAGATGAGGTCATATAAAAGGCGGGTGGGTCCCTAATCCAACCTGACTAGTGACCTTATAAAAAAGGGAAATTGCCTGCAGGAGAATGTCGTGGGCCAGAGTTAAGCTGCCACAAGCCAGGAACACCTAATGTGGCTGGCAAACCACCGGAAGCTTAGAGACTGGCATGGGACAGAGTCTCCTTCACAGGCTTCAGAAGGCCCAAACATGCTGATTTCAAATTTCCATCCTCCAGTGTGGAGACAATACAGAAATGGTGGCCCCCAGTTCATGGGACTTTGTTGCCAGCAGCCTCAGGAGGCTAAGGCAGGTGCCATACATGCTAAATTGAAAAGATCGGACATAAATTGTTCACATAGTGTGATACCAATTGTGTACACACACCTTCACACACACACACACACATAAATGGCTGAAACCATGGAGATGTTACTGTTTATCTCTGAGTTGTAGGTATTTTTGATATTTGTTTCTTCATTTTTTTCTATATTGTCTAAGTTTTCTGAAAAATTATCTACCTTTCTATATTTATACATTCTAAGTTTACGATTAATTTTATAATATAAGTAAGTGGCTTTTATTAATAAATTAATAAAAAATCAATTACTCAAGAGAAACTTTTTCGAATGTTCCTTAGGTGGATAGTGATGACCACATAAATCAGTACACCAGTCTCCAGATGTGTATTCTCCCCTCTGAGGCCCACCCCTGCTCCGTCCTCAGCTGGGTCACTCTCATTCTTCCCTTACCCATGAACATAAGTCATTGGACTTTCATTCTTTTCTGCTTCCTCACCTGTAAACTGAGGACCACAGGGGTACTCTGCCTCTCTCATCCCAAACAAAATAATGTGTATGGAAATCTACTGATGCAACCATGAGGCGTTGGCTGTGCTAGTATCAATGCTATCGAGAGCGCTGGCAGAGCCCCACTTCACTGTCCGGCTTGATTCAGGAGAAAAACACACTGGGGACTCTACACTATGGTGGGTGCTCCACTGAAGCGGCAGCAGCCACCTCCACCAGCACAATGGCAGGTGATCGATGACCCAGGGGTCACCCACGTAGCAGTGACAGTCAGAGACTGCGCTTTCCTGACAGGAGACAGACTCGGTCCTGATGTCTTGGCTTTGAAGACCCACCCATTTCTCCTTTCATTTTTATTTATTTATTTTGTCAGCAGTATTTTATTTATTTTTTTTTTGGAAACTAATATGAGGATACAAATTGTTAGGTTACATTGTCCTCCCTTCCAAGGGAAGAGCTTCCGTTAGACTCTGTCGCCTCAGGTTCCCTCTTGCCATTGAAACTTTTCCAATCTTTGGTTTCTTAGTCCTCATTCTTCTCTGACAGGAGGCATGGTAGTGGCAGTGTGAACTGTGGAGAAGTATCCAGAACCTATTTTAATCACACCGACGTCCCCTGCCGGGACCTGCTGTCTTGTTCTGTCACGTGATGGTCTCTAGAAGGAGCTCAGGAAATGCAATGCGATAGCAACTTAATGGCTCATCTTACAAAGAAGTTTAAAAGGGAAAATATTTCCCAAAGAGATACAAATAAAAGATCAAACAGAGGAGAAAGTTTGCTAAGATCACAAAGCTGTTAACCTGTTTGCATAGCAAGCATCCATTTTGTTGCACAGCCTGGGTGTAAAGTTTTTCCAGTTTCTTGTACTTCTCCAATTTCATCTGCTCCAAGGCCCCTTCCTACTAGGTTGACAGGAAACCCTATCTCAGTCATTATCATGGTCTCCTGCCTCCCTCCAGGTCCATGTGAAAGTTATATGGATCGGGCAGAGCCTGTGACTCAAAGGAGTAGGGCGCTGGCCCCATGTGCTGGAGGTGGTGGGTTCAAACCCAGCCCTGGCCAAAAACTGCAAACAAACAAACAAACAAAAATAGCTATATGGATCAAAACCTTTGTGGAGGGTCCCTCACAGTTTGCAGGTGTGCTGTCAGAACTGGGGGGGTGTGTTGCCCGGGGACCCTCTTCCTCACAAACACAAGCTGCCTGCCCTGGTTACCCTCCAAGCTCGCAGAGCTTCCCAGGGCTGTTTACTTCCATTCACAATTTTTCTCCTCCCAGAACCCCCTCAGAACTCAAGGAGCCATCCCTTTTTTCCTAGAGCCAATTCTTTGAAAGCAAAAGTCTCTTAATTTTGCTCTGAAGGTAAGGAAAGGCGGAGGCCTTTGGATGCTGAAATCTGTATCGCCCTTCACAAGGAGGGTGTAGGGGAGAGGGTGAGCTTTATTTTTTATTCTGCTACATCAGGCAGAACAGAACACAAATCAGTATCTCAGTAAATCATCTTGCCTTCTTCATATAAGGGGTCAAAGGCCCAGGTGTTTTTTGAAAGGCAAGAAGCTCAATCTTGAAAGAGTCCCAAACAACCATCAGGGTGTAGGCATCAAGGCAAAGAACTTACCCACTAAAAAACTGTATTCTCCTCTTGTTACTCAGGGAAGGTAAGCAGAGGTCCATGCAGGGCAGAGCACCAGGAAAGGAGTGCAGGTAAGCCGGCACCCTGGCCGACCAGAATCTGGAAATTCTGCCAGCTCATAAACCCCCAGCAGGCTCTCCCTGTCTCCTTGTCTAGTTCTTACAAGGGTATTGCTTAGGGAGTTGATGTGTCGTGAGGAACAAAAGGGCTTTGGGGGTGTGGAGGTTTGTGCTGTACAATAAACCATCCCTGCGACTCCGAGGCTGGGCAGTGAAAGCTTTAGTAGGTAACACTAAACAAATTAACCAGGCACAGGATGTGGTGATCGGGGGTGACCTGTGGGTGGCGCTGCCCCTTGCATGACAACGCACTGCCATGGGAGTCCAAGGAGGAAAGAGCAGCCAGAGGCCTTCCCAGGACTCAGGGAAACCTCCCCTGCTCCGGAGTTCCCAGCAAAGGCGCTTCCTCCTTGGGTGCTGTGGCAAATACCTTTCTTCATTCCTTCTCTGCTTCCTGCCTGAGAACCCAAGGTCTGTAAGTTGGGTTCCTGGTTTTTGTTTTGTTGTTGTTTGCCTCCCACAGGAAAATAACTGTTTTCATATGACTTTGAAAATTATATTTGTTTTCTGTAAAATGTGCAAGCAACACAGAAGAGTGCTCAGATGAGAAAGGAAATTCTATACTGGGTTCAATGCAGGTCCCTGGACCAGCCAGGAGTAGCCTCTTATGTGCCACCTGCTTTGGCATGTGCCCACTGTTTCTTGCTCACCTTGACTTGGTGAAAGTGACAAGTGTCTACTGTATGCCTTATTTCATTCCCAAGCATTCCCTAGGTCCCATCATCTCCATCTCACTACTATTGTGAACCCTCTCTGACATTCTTTTAGCCTTATTTATATCACACTACACGTGGACATTTCTGCCAGGGCTGCATCTGGACCTACCTCAGCTTCCTAAACTGTGACTGTATTGAACCCTGTGATGTGCCGTCCAGATCCTCAATTTAGGGAAAGACTTACTGACCCAGACCCAGACAGACTCCAGCAGTCAGCCCTCCAGGGGGCTCTCCAGTTTCAGAGTGCCACTTGACCCAAGGTCACACACTCCCTGCGATAGCTCACCTCCAGTGGCTGGTGGGGTGGGGAAATAACAGTCAGGTCATCTGGGCCAACGCAGGAGCGTTCTGGAAGGCTCCTTAGGCTCCAGAGCTCCCCCAAAGTCAGGTGAAGCTGTCATGAAAGAATAAAAGTGGCATATGAGTTTAAGAAGTAGGTGCTGAAACTGTATACCCAAACGATGTTCAAAAACCAACAACAAATGAGGAGACTAAAACATTTTAAAATTACGTTTAAAGAGGCTATGCAGCTCCAATGCTAAAAGATGTGATTTAAAGCTTTATATATTTCATTTACAGACATGTTTTGGAAATATTTGACAATAAGATAATCAGCTTAATGGAAAGCCTTTGATAGACTCTGGAGAGCAAGCTCTAAAACAAAAAAAGACAAATATTACACAACCTCGCTTATATGTGGGATCTAAAAATCTCAAACTCATAACAACCGAGAGTAGAATGGTGGATACCAGGGGCTAGTGAGAGGAGCAATGGGAAGATGTTGGTGAAAGGGTACAAACCTTCAGTTATAAAGATGAACAAGTTCTGGGAGTTTAACACACAACATGGGTGGTGATGGGTGTGTTAATTTGACTGTGATAATCATCACGCAATGTGGACAAATATCAAATCATCTTGTACATCTTGAATATATACAATATTTGTCAATTAAGTATTTGACAATATTGTAATATTTTATGATAAAATAAAAAGTAAGATTCAGGGGTTATCACTGTCCACACCTGAAACTAATGGCACCGACACGGGTAACTACAAACACAGAGTACTGTAAATATATTAGGTGATTTAATCCCTCCAGCAATCCTATAAGGTAGATACTAATGTCTTCTCATTTTGCAGATAAGGAGACTTTCAATTTAATAATTACTTGCTCCAGGTAAAAGCTAGAAAGTAACTAAGTAAAGACTCAAATGCAGACAATCTCTGATGGCAAAGGTCCTGGATTTTCTTACGATTAATTTTGGTTGCAGTTCTTCTTTCAGCACTTGCTAGCTGGGAGACCTCGAGCAGTTTACTAAATCTCCCCAACCCTCAGACCTTTCATCTAGAAAATAGAGAATAATAGGGTGGCACCAGTGGCTCAGTGTGTAGGGGGTCGGCCCCATATACCAAGGGTGGTGGGTTTTGAACTCGGCCCTGGCCAAACTGCAACAAAAAAAATAGCCAGGCATTGTGGCAGGCACTTATAGTCCCAGCTCTTCAGGAGGCTGAGGCAAGAGAATCGCCTAAGCCCAAGAGCTGGAGGTTGCTGTGAGTTGTGACGCCACAGCACCCTACCCAGGGTGACAGCTTGAGATTCTGTCTCAAAAAAAAGAGAGAGAGAGAGTGAGAGAGAGAATATTGGCCTCTATGTAGGATTGTTATGAAAATTGATTATGGTTATGTACATCTTAGCAGAGTGCCTGGTACTTAATAAATGCTCATTAAACAGTTACTAATATTATTAATCATTTTATTATTTTATTACGTCTCCTTTACTAGAATTTAAGTAGAATGAAACAGGAATTTGCCCCTTTTGTTCACTGCCCTATTGTCGCATAGCACTGTGTCTGGTACGTATACCATGGGTCTCAGGGGATATTTGTTCAGTGAATGAAGGAACTACAGCAAGGACTGGTAAACATTCTCTATAAAGGATCAGATAGCAAATATTTTAGGCTTTTAGGTCAAGAGGCAAAATAGAGGACGCTATTTGGTATTTATACAATGACTAAAAATTTGAAAATCTTTCCCCGCTCACAGGCCATGCAAAGACTGACAGAGGACCATGGTTTGCCAGCTTTTGAACTGGAGGATGAACAACTCCGCAAAAATGAAAAATATCTTATCCTTCAACTATCTCATAAATCATTTCTGGTAACTTTCGGGAACTCAGCCAATCACACAAATGTGGAAGCAACATGATAGTAACCGATCCTGTGTCTTTATAGAACAAGGGATATCACTTTTCACATCTGAATGTTATGAGGTGATAATTTAGGGTAGAAACACTTCCTAGGAGTGTTCAATCATCACTAAAAGGTCTGCTCTGTGCTAGGTACAATGCCAAGAACTAAGAGTGCACGTAAAGTTTAAAACCCAGTAGTAAAGTCATATATAGGTGGTAACATGTACTCTTAACTTTTTGAGACAAGTAGGCAATCAGGAGCAATTTACTGAGAAATTTGAGTGAATTTCTGCTTTTAAAGCTTCCATCTAGGGCACATATTATAGAATGTGTGTAGAACAGTCTCGGAGAGGCTACTCTCACTGTTTTCCCGAATTGCCGGCCTTCTGACAAAGTTCGATGGACCTGTCCCTGTCTCTGCATATTGGCTGACAGTGACAGGCAGCCAGACCCTCTTTGTCCAGTAACATTTTTGGCAACTACAAAGAGACCCCGAACCTGCTTCAGTCCTACATTCCAGTAACAGACCCACCCAGACCAAGGAACTTACTCAGCTGGCCTTGGACCTTTGATCATCTTCTGGAGGCCTTGAAAAGTCTGTCCTGGCATTCCCCACCTCCTGAGCTATGCTATGCTATTCTCTGAATTGCTTAAGGAGAGGCCCCTTGCCCTACTTTGTGAAACCTGTATATGTTCCAGCTGGTGACCAGATTATCCTCAGGACTTGGAGGGGAAAGACCTGACAAACAATTCAAGGAAAAGTGGACTATCCCCTGGGACATCCTGCTCTGACCCCTACAGCGGTCAAGTTGTCTGGATTACATCATTTCCACGTCAAGCCTTCTCCCCCTGAGAAAACGAATGATCTTGAGCCTGGCCAGTGGACTGCAGAACTGTGCAGAGACGAGGGTTAAGGGCTTCGGTTGTCAGATGGGAAGTATGTTCCTCTTAGACATCTTTGTTTGTTGTTGTATTTAATGTGCCCCTTGTTGACTTTTGCTGATTGTTATGCATGTTATTCCTAGGGTAACTTTAAACCTATCCCTTGCCCAAATAAGTCTGATCCCTGGACAAATACAAGAAAAAAAAAAAAGAATGTGTCATTCCGATTCTAGAATCTTACTCTGTTTCTTACATTTTTTCATTTATCAGGACTTTTTAAAGTTTATCCTTGTTCCTGTATATACACTTATCTGATTGCTTTTAACAAGCTCAATGTCCCAGTGGAAGCTTCTGTGTCATTTCATTCATTTGCTCCTTCAATGGTGGATGCTGGGGGTGCACCTCATCCCCTGCGGCCACACACTGTGATGGACATGCTCACATGGTCTCCCTGTGGCCTGGGGGGGGGGAGGGGTGAGGGTTCTAGCAGAAGGCTTCTCCAGATGGGGACCCTTTTTATACCTTGTCAGCAGTGCCCAAGGGTGCCCATTTCCCTGTCAACTCAGCAATGTCTGGCTTTAACTCTTTTCTCCCCCCCCATATTCTGTGCTCATTTTATAAATTGGGGTATTTTTTTCCCTAATTGATGTGTACGGGGCTTAACAACTCAGCTTAATAAACTTATATTTATTTAACATACATATGCACACATATAAAAACTTGTCTTACTTTGTCATTGATTAAATATTTCTTGATGCAGTGGTTTACCTTCATATTTACTCAAATATATCCATACTCTTCACTATAATTTCTGCTTTGAAGTCACACCATAATTTAACTAGCTTTCTATTATTTCAAAATTTCCCCTATTATACAGAAGAGTACAATACTAAAATGCCAAAATATTTGAACTTTTCTAGAAATGAAATGATTAGGAAAAAGGTTTTGAACATTTAAAAATCATCCCTTTTCAAGGAACATTCCCAAGCACAGTATATGACCCCATACATTTTATTGTACTCTTGTCCTGCTAAACAAATATACCTCATGCTATTTTAACAATCTTTAAAAATTTATCAATAATTCCTATTTGATTCTGTGAGTTGTTGATCCATGTCCACTGCCTAGTTAGACTTTGGAATGGAATGGAATCTGTTCACAATGCTCTGTCTTGAACCGTATATACTTGCCTTGCCAGGAAAACCTATTTTACTCTAAGGGGCTGTGAGGTGAATGTGCACATACAGGTGTAATATTGCTGAAGGATCATGGCTGCTGTAAGACAGACACTCAAGTAGGTGTTTTCCTTCGTTGAAAATAAGTGTCTGCCACTGAAACAGCATTTCACTGTCACACATCCCCTTTGGAGCAAAGTTCTGTTTCTTCTCCTGTACATGGTTCCTTATTCTTAGGTATCTAGTGTCCGCTGTAAGGGAAAATAACAGGTTGTCATATTTGTTGCAAGTGTTTTCTTTCTTTTGTTTTTTAAATTTAGATTAAAAATTTAACTTTCTAGTATCTGCCATTCTGATGAATGTGGGGTGATGACTCCCTGCTCTAATTTGCCTTTCTCTGATGGCTGGTGAAAATTGTACAGTTCTCCATATTCTTGTCCATCATCTGAGTTGCCCCTTCTTAGACTGGCCTATTTATAAACTTTCCCCCTTTTTCCTACTCTTTTAGGAATTCCTTAGCTGATAATTTTTTAGCATTTTGGGATATTGTAAAAGAAACAGCTTCCCCCAGACTGTCACTAATCTGCTTACTCTGTCTATGATGACCTTCACCAAACTTTAATCTTGAATTTGATGTAGTCAAATTTATGCTTTTTTAGGTTTATTTTTAAGCGCTCTGAATTCAGAGGTCACAAAAATTGTTCTACTTTCTTCCCCTTTTTGTTAAATTTATCATTTTACTCTTTCACGTATAGGTCTTTAGTCCATTGGAGATTATTTTTACTCCAAGTTAGACCCTAGCCTTTCCTCACTATTTTGGAATATCACCACCATCCTATAGTAAGTTTACACATGTATATATACTTACAGTACATCCTCATTGATAGGTTCTTGGAAACTGTGATTTTACGTGAAATGACCTATAATGATGCCAGTTTTACCATAGGTTGATCGATACAAACAACAGGTAAGTCCCTATGGTATATTTCTGGTCACAAATACATCACCAAATTTCTAAATAAAGATCCCCAAGTACTATTAAATATTGAAAAGATTGTGAGCAATACATACATTTTAGAAAAATTGATAAAAACAAGCAAGATAATTACTTAACCAATTTTCAGTGAATCAGTGAGTGACCATGGTCATAATGATGGTGGATTAAATCAAGGAATAAATATTTGCAAAGCTAACATGGTAAGGAGCACCTCTTCCCACCATGCAATTCAGAAACAATCACAAATATAGCCAGCTCGCCAAGCACTTATGTACCACATTCTTTATTGTCATGTATTTGTATGATTATAATCTATTTTACCAATTTTGATTTGACAGTAATTATATTCATTCATCCATTCATTTTCCAACCTGCTTATTCCAGGATAGCCTGAGCTTATCTCAGCAACTCAAGGCACAAGGTGGGAGCTTACTCTGAACAAGATGCCATCCCCTTACAGGGTGTGGTTACACACACCAGACTCACTTTAACTGGAACTATCCCCACTGGAGACATGTGGACTCACTTAAGGGCCATACCTTTGGGATGTGGGAGGAAACCGGAGTGTCCAGGGAAAACCCGTGTAGGCATAGGGAGAAAGTCCAAACTCTACATAGACAGTGATGCCAGCTTGGAACAAATTATTTTCTTATCAACATTATAATGAAATGTTATTTGAGGATCTGCTATACATATATATTATATAGTTTATTAAGTATAAAATGTCTGATTTCCTTAAGTACTAAATTTGACATTTGATATCTCTGGCATTTCACTTTGACACTTCTTTTTTTTTTTATTGTTGGGGATTCATTGAGGGTACAAGAAACCAGGTTACACTGATTGCATTTGTTAGGTAAAGTCCCTATTACAATCTTGTCTTGCCCCCAAAAGGTGTGGCACACACCAAGATCCCACCCCTCTTCCTCCTTCTCTCTCTCTGCTCTTCCTTTCCCCCACCCTTCCCTCCTTTCTCCCTCTGCGCTCCCCTTCTCCCACCCCCAACATGTCATTAATTGTCCTCATATCAAAATTGAGTACATAGGATTCATGGTCCTCCATACTTGTAATGCTTTACTAAGAATAATGTGTTTCACTTCCATCCAGGTTAATACAAAGGCTATAAAGTCTCCATTTTTTAAATGGGTGAATAGTATTCCATGGTGTACATACACTACAGCTTGTTAATCTATTCCTGGGTTAGGGGGCATTTAGGCTGTTTCTACATTTTGGTGATTGTAAATTGAGCTGCAATAAACAGTCTAGTGCAAGTGTCCTTATAGTAAAAGAATTATTTTCCTTCTGGGTAGATGCCCAGTAATGGGACTGCAGGATCAAATGGGAGGTTGAGCTTGAGTTCTTTGAGGGTTCTCCATACTTCCTTCCAAAAAGATTGTAACACTTACCAGCAGTGTAAAAGTGTCCCCTTCTCTCCACATCCACACCAGCATCTGCACTTTTGAGATTTTGTGATGAGGGCCATTCTCACTGGGGTTAGATGCTCTCTCAGGGTGGTTTTGATTTGCATTTCTCTAATAATTAGGGATGATGAGCATTTGTCATATATTTGTTAGCTATTTGTCTGTTTTCTTAAGAGAAGGTTCTTTCATGTCCCTTGCCCATTGGTATATGGGATTGTTGGCTTTTTCATGTGGATTAATTTGAGTTCTCTAAAGATCCTAGTTATCAAGCTTTTGTCTGATTCAAAATATGCAAATATCCTTTCCCATTTTGTAAGTTGTCTATTTGCTTCGGTTGTTGTCTCCTTAGCCATACAGAAGCTTTTCAGTTTAATTAAGTCCCATTTGTTTATTTTTGTTCTTGTTCTAATTGCCACAGCAGTCTTCTTCATGAAGTCTTTTCCTAGGCCAATATCTTCCAGTGTTGTCCTATGCTTTCCTTGAAGATTTTTATTGTTTCATGCCTTAAATTTAAGTCCTTTATCCATCTCAAATCAATTTTCATGAGTGGAGAAAGGTGTGGGTCCAGTTTCAGTCTTTTACATGTGGATATTCAGTTCTCCCAGCACCATTTATTGATTAGGGAGTCTTGGGCAGCACCTGTGGCTCAAGGAGTAGGGTGCCAGCCCGATATACCGGGGGTGGCAGATTCAAGCCCGGCCCTGGTCAAAACTGCAAAAAAATAAAAAAATAAAATAAAAAAAGAATAGGAAGTCTTTCCCCCCAAGGTATGTTCTTGTTTGGTTTATCAAAGATTAGGTGGTTGTAAGATGTTAGTTTCATTTCCAGGTTTTCTATTCATTTCCAAATGTCTATGTCTCTATTTTTGTGTCAGTACCACGCTGTCTTGACCACTATGGCTTTATAGTACAGCCTAAAACTTAGTATGCTGATGCCTCCAGCTTTGTTTTTATTACTAAGAACTGCCTTAGCTATACAGTGTTTTTCTGTTTCCATACAAAATGCAGAATTCTTTTTTCCAAGTCTTGAAAGTACAATGTTGGTATTTTAATGTGAATGGCATTGAATCTGTAGATTGCTTTGGGAAGTATAGACATTTTAGCAATGTTGATTCTTCCCAGCCATGATATGTTCTTCCAATTGTTAATATCCTCTGATATTTCCTTTCTTAGGGTTTTATAATTTTCTTTATAGAGGTCTTTCATCTCTTTTGTTAGGTATATTCCTAGGTATTTCAGGTATTTCATTTTCTTTGAAGCTATAGTGAAGGGAGTCGTGTCCTTAATTAGCCTCTCATCTTGGCTGTTATTGGCATATACAAAGGCTACTGACTCGTGGACATTGATTTTATATCCTGAGACATTACTGTATTTTTTTGGTGACTTCCAGGAGTCTTGTGGTTGAGTCTTTGGTGTTCTCTAAATATAAGATCATATCATCAACAAAGAGGGAGATTTTGACCTTCTCTGCTCCCATTTGGATGCCTTTATTTCCTTGTCTTGCCTAGTTGTTTTGGCTAGAACTTCCAGCACTATGTTGAATAGTAATGGTGACAGAGGACAACCTTGTCTGTCTAGTTCCAGTTCTAAGAGGAAAAGCTTTCAGTTTTACTCCATTCAGTAAAATATTAGCTATGGGTTTGTCATAGATAGCTTCGAACAGTTTAAGAAATGTGCCATGTATGCCTATACTCTTCAGTATTCTAATTAGAAAAGGATGCTGGATTTTATCAAATGTTTTTTTTTTTTTTTATCTATTGAGAGGGCATATAGTCTTTGTTTTTGCTTCTGTTGATACAGTGGATAATGTTTATGGACTTGTGTATGTTAAACCAGCCTTGCATCCCTGGGATGAAACCTACTTGATCCTGATATATGACTCTTTTGATGATAAACTATAATTTATTAGCTAGGATTTTGTTGAGAATTTTTGCATCTATATTTATTAGTGAAATTGGTCTGAAATTCTCCTTTTTAGATGGGTCTTTTTCTGGTTTTGTAATCAGGTTGATGTTTGCTTTGTAGAATGTGTTGTGGAAGATTCCTTCCTCCTCAATTTTTTTGGAATAATTTCTGCAGTACAGGAATAAGCTCTTATTTGAAGGTTTGATACAATTCTAGTGTGAAGCCATCAGGACCAGGGCATTTTTGGGGGAAGATTTTTTATTGTTTCTTTGATCTCAGTGCTTGAAATTGGTCTGTTCAGGAGCTCTGTTTCTTCCTGGCTAAGTCTAGGGAGAGGGTGTGAATCCAAATATTGATCCATTTCCTTCACATTGTCAAATTTCTGGGCATAGAGTTTCTGGTAGTGTTCAGAGATGATCTCTTGTATGTCTGTGGCATCAGTTGTTATTTCCCCTTTATCATTTCTGATTGAGGTTACTAGAGATTTTACTTTTCTATTTCTAGTTAGTCTGGCCAAAGTTTTATCTATTTTATTTATTTTTTTCAAAAAACCAACTCCTTGTTTCATTAATTTTCTGAATGATTCTTTTGTTTTCAATTTCATTGATCTCTGATTTAATTTTGGATTTTTCTTTTCTTCTGTTGGGTTTAGGCTTAGATTGTTCTTTTTCCATTTCCATAAGGTGGCTTGTGAGTTTGTTGATGCACTCTCTTTCTGTTTTTCGAATGTAGGAATCTAAAGCAATAAATTTTCCTCTCAGAACTGCTTTTGCAGTATCCCACAGGTTTTGGTAGCTTGTGTCTTCATTGTTGTTGTGCTCAAGGATGTCAATGATTTCTTCTTTTATTTCTTCCTGCACCCAACTGTCATTCAACAGAAGGTTGTTTAATTTCCATGCCTTTGTGTGGGGTTCAACTTGTTTTTTTTTTTTTTTTTGGAGTTAAGTTCCATTTTTAGTGCCTTGTGGTCTGAGAAGACACAAGATAAAATTTCAATTCTTTTGATTCTGTTGATGTTTGTTTTGTGTCCTAGGATGTGATCAATTTTGGAGAATATTTCATGGGGTGATGAGAAGAATGTATATTCTTTATCTTTGGGATGGTGTGTTCTATATATGTCTATCAAGCACAGTTGTTCTAGGGTCTCAGTTAAGTCCCATATAGCTTTGTTTAATTTCTGTTTACAGGATCTGTCCAGCTCTGTAAGAGGAGTGTTAAAGTCCCGTGTTATTATGGTGTTATAGGATATCATATTGCTTAGACTGAGTAAGGTCTGTTTCAAGAATCTGGGAGCATTTAAGTTGGGTGCATAAATATTTAGAATTGAAATGTCTTCTTGTCGTATTTTTCCCTTGACCAATATAACGTGACCATCTTTGTCTTTTTTGACTTTAGTTGCTTTAAATCCACATGTATCTGAAAATAAGATTGCAACTCCTCTTTTCTTCTGAATACCGTTTGCCTGAAAAATTATCTTCCAACCCTTAACTTGGAGTTTTAATTTGTGTTTTGAAGCTAGGTGTGTTTCCTGCAGACAGAAAATGGATGACTTGTGTTTTTTAATCCAGTCATCCAATCTATGCCTCTTCAGTAGGGAATTCAAGCCATTAACATTTAATGAGATAATTGATAAGTGTGGTATCGTTTTATTCATCTTATTTTGTGAGAGTCCATTGCTTAGTTTTATCTTTTGCATCATTGTGGAAGTTAGGTTCTGCCCTTTAATTTCTGAGTTCTTACTTTGCTGTTGATCCATTATGATGGTCAGTGTGTAGAACAGGTTGAAGTATTTTCTGTAGAGCTGGTCTTGTGGTAAATTTCCTCAATGTTTGCATATCAGTAAATGATTTGATTTCTCTGTCAATTTTAAAGCTTAGCTTAGCAGGATATAGAACTCTGGGCTGGAAATTGTTCTGTTTAAGTAGATTAAAGGTAGATGACTATTGTCTTCTTGCTTGAAAAGTTTCATTAGAGAAGTCTGCTGCCACTCTGATGGATTTGCCCCTGTAGGTCAACTGGTGCTTACTCTTGGCAGCTTGAAGAATTTTTTTTTTTTTTTTTTTTTGTCTTGACTTTGGATAGGTTCATCACAATGTGTCTTGGAGAAGCTCTGTTAGAGGTGAGGTGACCTGGGGTCTGATATCCCTCTGCAAGGAGTGTGTCTTTAGTGATATTTGGGAAATTTTCATTTCTAATATTCTCTAGTATGGCTTCCATTCCCCAGGGGCATTCTTCCCTTTCTGGGATACCTATAACTCATATGTTTGAATGCTTCATAAAGTCCCATAATTCTGTCACTGAATGTTCTGCTTTCTCGCTCTTCTTTTCTGCCTTTTAACTATCTCAGTTATCTCAAGAGTTTTGTCCTCTACCTCTGAGATTATTTCTTCTACATGGTCTAATCTGCTATTGATACTTTCTATTGCATCTTTAAGTTCACTAATTGACTGCTTCAGTTCCTTCAGCTCTGCTATATCCTTTCTATAGTCTTCATATCATTCATCTTTTATTTCATTCTGGTTTTGGATTTCCTTTTGGTTATTTTCCCTTTTGTCAGCAGTTTCCTTCATTGTTTGCATCATCTGTATTCTAATTCCTTTTCTATCATTTCTAAAATTTCTTTATAGGTAGAATCCTCTGAAGTACCTACCTCCTGGTCCCTTGTGTGTGTGTGGGGGTTGCTCTGGACTGGATTTTCATGTTGCCAGGATTTTTCTGCTGATTCTTCCTTATGAGTGTTTTCTTTTATGTTTCTTTGCCCTAATTTTCCTTTCACTTCCTCTTACTCTTTAAGTTACCATGCCTCTGGACTAGGGTTTCAATGAGTCCTTTTGTTATAGGACCAGAAGGATGAGAAGATTGAAGAGCAAGAAGGGAAAAAAAGAAAGAAAAGAAAAGAAAAAAGAGAAAGGAGAAGGCGTGAGTAAAAGGGAATATTGACAAAAAGAAAAGAGGAACAGAAAGAGGGAGACAGAAGCAATATAGGTGTACAGTAGGGGAGGACTAAAAAGCCAGGATTTTTCTGCTGATTCTTCTTCATGAATGTTTTCTTTTATTTGTTTCCTTACCCTAATTTTCCTTTCACTTCCTCTTGCTCTTTAAGTTACTGTGCCTTTGGACTAGGGTTTCAATGAGTCCTTTTAGTATAAGACCAGAAGGTTGAGAAGATTGAAGAGCAGGAAGGGAAAAAAGAAAGAAAAAAAAAAAGAAAAGAAAAAAGAGAAAGGAGAAGGAATGAGTAAAAGGGAATATTGACTAAAAGAAGAGAGGCTCAGAAAGAGGGAGACAGGAGCAATATAGGTGTACAGTAGGGTACTTTAACCCAACCTCTGGGGGTGCTGGGTTGGGTAGTTCCCTTGTCAGCAGCTCTTTGCTAGCCTGTTTGTACACAGTACCTCACCTCCACCAAGTAGAGAGGAAAGACAAAAATGCCACAAATCAAACCAAAAGAAGTAAACAGAAAAGTTCATGGGATAAAATCTGGGGAAAAATCAAATTGTAGGGGTAAAAACACCAGAAAAATGCAGTTCTTATTATTAAAGAAGGCAACAATGGAAAATTATATTTAAACCTGAAAAATGAAGAAACAAAAGAAAGAAAAAAAGGGAAAAATCTAGAGGGAAAATGTAGAAATTTAAAAAAAAACTCTCTTTCTCTCTCTCTCTCTCTCTCTCTCTCTCTCTCTCTCTCTATATATATATATATATATATATATATATATATATTTCTTGCTGAATATTGTCTGGGCAACAGGTGATCTTCTGGGGTATGAGATGTTAATCACAATGCTGATACTACTGTAGAGTTGGAGACTAGAGGCCTCTGCTGATTTCCCAAACCCCACAGGGTGGAGAGCATAAATCTCTCCTCAGCCTGTGTAAAAATCACTTTAAACTGCTAACCTTGGCTAAGCAGAGCTTTCCCAGGAAAGCACTTGTTGCTGGGATCACTCCTGAAGTGGCTGTCCACTTACCCAGTGTGCCAAAACCGGTCTCAATCTATGCCCCTGAGGGCTATGGCTGTAAGGTGTCTCAGTCCCTGTCTTTAGGCTGCTCAGTCACTAGATTAATTGCCCAATCCTTGCTCTGTGACCCAGAGGGCAGAGCTTGCTGGGGGCAGTTCTCCCATAATGGCTTTGAGTGGTCAACATCTGAACACCATTAGGCTCGTCCTACTCAGTGGCTCAGTCTGGGGCCCTAGACAACACTTAAAGTCCTTTGCACTCTTGCCCAAGTTCTCCCAAGGTAGCTCAACTGAGTGCCAAGTCCAAAAAAAGCCCAAAAGAGCTCACAGGTAAGGCCGTTCCAGTTTGTAATCTCACTGATGCTGTACTTACAGCTGCCAGTGGGATTAGACCAAACAAACACATGCAACCACTTGCCAGTTCTCCACTGCTTTTGTCCTCCTCATGGGGTCCCGAGTCTCTCACTGACTCCCTGTCTCCCCAAAGGGATGTTTCTGGGCAGATCCCACAAGCCAGAGATGCCTGGAGTCTTTTCTTCCCAGTCTCGCTGTGCCCCGTTGCAGGAAGTTGTTACTGGGCTGCCATCTTGCTCCTCCCTTCCACTTTGACACTTCTTATTCTATTTTTATTGTGAAAGTATATCCTCATTCTTTCAAACACATGTTTTGGCTTTGATTAGATTTCAAAAATCTTTTTAGAGCAATTTCTGTGAAAATATGGATAAGTAAAAAATTTGTATTATTTTCTCTCTCTCTTTTTTAAAAATTTGTGTTATTTTAGAGGTCTGTTGTGGAACCAATGTAGCACAGACAGCATGAAATATCTATCCACGATGTGTTTGTGAAGGATGTGGCTAATGAATGCACAGTATATCCTTGGTTTGAGAAATTCCATTCTGGTGATTTTAATCTTGAAAATGAGCCACATGTGTGGCTTGGGACCAAAGTGATAACGATGAGCTGGAACCAAATCTGTCTCATCCTATGTCTGAATTAGTAGTAGGGTTTGATGTTACTATTCCAGCAATATTGAACCATTTGAAACAAATTGGCAAGGTAAAGAAGCTGGATAGATGGGTTCCCCATTAATTAAAGAACATCCAAAGAGAAATTGTCTCCAAACTTGCCTTTCTTTGCTGCCATGACATATAGGCAAGCCATTTCTATACTGTGTTGTTATGTGTGGTGAAAAGTGGATTTTTTTGGACAATATCAAGTTTTTGGCACACTAGTTGGATAAAGATGAAGTGCTAAAACATAGCCCAAAACTGAATATTCATCAAAAAAAGCTAATGGTGTCTATTTGGTGGACCAGTGCTAATTTTATCCATGATAGCTTCATAAAACCTAATCAAATCATTATAGAAAATGTCTACTGCAACCAATTGGATGACATGATGAAGATACTTGCAATTAAGCCACTGACATTGGTCAACAGAGACAGGCCAATTCTCTTGCAAGACTATGCTGTCTCAAGAACAACACTGCTCAAATTACAGAAGCTGTACTTGGAAACTCCCTGTCACCAGACCTTATACCAACTGACTACCACTTCTTCTAGGCTTTGGACCACTTCTTGCAAGGAAAAATATTCAGTTCTCAACAAGCTGTGGAAAACTGTTTTTGCAATTTCATTGCCACTTACTCTACAGTCTTCTTCACCAGTGGCATAAACAAGCTACCATTAAGATGGCAAAACTATGGCTAATAGTTTAAACACATACTTTGATTGATTGTATTTCTCCTTGTTTGAGATATAATAAATTTCTGACATTGGACATTTCCTATTTGATGACTTTACTATATCTCTCTGTACATACATAGACATAATCGATTTGTCAGACCTCTATTTCACTACTTCCATCTACTTGCCAGTACCACATTATTTTTTTTTGTTTTAATATCTAGTAACATGAATATTCATTTTTAAGTTTTCTTTTTATAAAATTTCTTTTTCTTATTCTACCTTATATATTTTGGAAATAGTTTATCAGGTTCCCTATTCTGTCCTCCTTTTTAAAAAAAAATTCTACTGGAATTTTATTTGGAATGGCCATGAAATTACAAATTGATTTGGGGGTTGAACTGATATGTTTAAAATGTTAAGTCAATGAAACATGGTAAATCTCTCCACATACAGATCTCCCTTGATCCTTTGGATGCAGCCCCAGAAAAAAATAGTCTTAACAACCAAGTTCACTTAAGAGATGAAAACCACTGTAGACATTTCCAGTAGGAAGAGATTTAACCCAGAGAATTACAGGGCTACACAATACTTAGACGGGTAAAAAGAGCAAAACAGGCAAACATTTCACTGCATTTCAGAAAATCCAGAGGGGCAAGAATCTTAGGAAATACAAGAATCTTTTTTTAATTTTTTTGAGACAGAGTCTCACTCTGTTGCCCTGATAAGACTGCCATGGCATCATCATGGCTTATAGCAACCTCAAACTTTTAGGCTTAAACGATCCTCTTGCCTCAGTTTTTCCATTTTTTTTAGTAGAGATGGAGTCTCACTCTTGCTCAGGTTGATCTCGAATTCCTAAGCTCAAGCAATCCAGCTGCCTCGGCCTCCCAGGGTGCTAGGATTATAGTCGTGAGCCACCACTGCCCAGCACAATTGTAAGAATCTTAAGAATATCAGGAAGACCGCTACTGTCATCTCAGCTGCCTTCAGCACCCAAGCAGTAGCTCACACAGAAGCTGCCTCATGGCTGCCAGCTGCCCCCATTTCTGTCTACAGCTATTACCAGTAAATGATGGTTTTTCCTACTATCTCCTCCCCCAAATGTTGTACAATTTGCTTTCACAGGCAAAATCTAACTCAGAACCCTCCTGCCTAGAGATAGGGAAAATGCCAAGTTGACAAACAGTAACCCAGCATAAAAGAAAAACAGAAAAGTGATTAATAAATGTTAAGTGATTTGTAATCAGATAAAATTCAAAACACATAATATTAAAGGTATTTTAAGTATGATTCCAAGGAAGCATGTTGTTAAGTAATTCAATAATATGACATATTATTTCACTTGGAAGCATTTCAAATATTTTAACATTTACAGAGGCTCACTTTTAAAATATGATGAATTTTTCACAAGGAATAATATCTCTGGAAAGATCACATAGTCACATGATATAGTATTTCCTTAACGCACAGCCCTGGCCATACATATAAAATATGTCTGTTTAGAACTCTATAATTTAAGGGAGGATGAAGAATTTGATGAGTAGTCAGGCACCAGTAATAAAAATGATTCAATGTGGAGGTGAATAGGATTTATAAATCGTGTGTGTGCGCACGTGAGCAAAAATGACAGTCAATAATGGCCCTAAAATATAATAGAATTATAATCTAGAAAAGTAATCTCCAAACTCTTCAGATCATACATAGTTGTCAATAAAGACGTTTTGATCACTCACAATGCAGAAATTAAAATAATAAAATAAAATTACAAAGACAGGTTCTAGCATTTCCTTCCTTCCAACAGACCATCTTATGCAGACCATGTGGTGCGCACACCCCACTGTAGAGAGTACTGACTTGTCCAGTCTCCTATCTTTTCTCCATATTCTCCATTTAGCTGGTCAAAGCTAGAAACTGCATGAATGTTTGCAGCATGCATGCAGTATGACGCCTTGATCAAAACTAAGAGTCAAAACCTAAATCAAAGGTAAAATTGATCAAGAACTCATACTCACTTTCACTCAAATGACATCACAATTGCCAGGAAGAGGCAGACATGAATGGAGTAAAGATAAAATTCCTGCCCAGGGTAGGTAATGCGCACAAGGAAAGCAGCTAGAGTGAGGTGGGGTGCAGGTCCTAGAAGGAACACTGAAGCTTTCAAGAGATGACCATGACAAGAAAGAAAAATGAAGTCTAAAAACATCAAACTGGCTGGGGGCAGTGGCTCACACCTGTAATCCTAGCACTCTGGGAGGCTGAGGTAGATGGATTGCCTAAGCTCCTGGGTTTGAGACAAGCAAGAGTGAGACCCCATCTCTAAAAAGAGCGGGGCATTGTGTGTATGTGAGGTGGGGTGAGGAGGCTGTAGTCCCAGCTACTCAAGAGGCTGAGGCAAGAGGATCACTTAAGCCCGAGAGTATGAGGTTGCTGTAAACTGATGCCACTGGCACTCTACCAAGGGCAGGTGACAAAGTGAGACTCTGTCTCAAAAATAAATAAATAAATAAAGTGAAATAAAAATAAAAACATCAAACTAAAACCAGGACACAAAAACAGTTGCCAAAAACAGACTAAAGAAAAATGCTAGAGTTGGTGGATTGGGATATGTGGTTCACAGTGGGGAAGGGGGAAAAAAAACTAACCAAGAACTCTAATTCAGAAGCCAAAACCCCAAAACAGGAATCAGAAGAGCTTCAGACATGGCCAGATCAAATTTCAGGAGCCAGGCGAGAACAGTCAGCACTTCCAGGGCTCAGAAGTTTATGAGGCAATTATCTTGAAAATATGCCTGGTAGTCTACTTTTATAAGAAAACAAATGATTATTCTCAGTCTTGTGATTTCTGATCTAAAAGAATTCTTATCCTTTCCAACCTGGGGAGACATGTAAGGCTCTAGTAGACTTTTTGAAACGTTAGAGCTCAAAAATACAAGTCAAGTGATTACGGCACATTGCTCGGTGGTTGTGCTTAATATTGCTCTGTCCTAACTGATGGGCGCTCCACAGCAGGACGCTACCCAGAGGGAATGCCCCAGGGGTTATGCAACTGGAGGCTTTGGTGTTCTGCAGGGACGGGTGCTGTTCTAGGTCTCGGGGATACAAACTGACCCAGAGACACAAGGTCCCTATTCCCAGGAGACTTATATTCTAATGGGACAACAAAGAGTAAGCAAAAAAAACAGGCGATACATTCCAGACACTGAATGGCCCAGTGAAGGAAACAAAGCTAGGAGAGCATGGGAGTGTGCCAAGGGAGAAGAAGGTTGAGTCTCTTTTACAGAGTTAGCCAGAGGAGAAACTTGTTTACAGTCTGCGAGCCAACTGTGTGACTTTCTGAAGGAAAAGCATTTCAGGCGGAGGGATAACAAGTGAAAAGGTTCTGAGGCTGAAAGGTTCTTGATGCGTCTGAGGGGACACAGCAGGATGGCCCCTGTGGCTGGAGAGGATTGAGTGAGTGCACACAATGTTTAGAAACTGAGAGTTGAGATGGGCACAGCTTGACTTTGAGAATCATGCCTTGAAAATCATGGTGAGGAATTTAGTTTTTAGACTAAGCATAGGGGCAAGGGGCAATATTATCAGATCCATTCGTTTCAAAGCTCACTCTGCTGTCATCTAGAGAATTACTGACAGCAAGGGCCTAAGAGAAGAAATAGTTATATGCTGGAGCCACAGGAGCTGACTATCAAATTTTCAGGAATTTGTGAAACAGTTATTAAACACAACAGTTATTAAGAACTGAATTATATAGACTCACAATTAAATACATGATATTAGAAGAAAGATTATAAATCATGAAAACTCACCCCTTTCTAATTAGTTTAGGGTTATTTCTAATTATTTTACTACACTTACCATTATTTATGCTCTTACAGTGGTTCTCAACCTTCCTAATGCCAGGACCCTTTAATGAAGTTCCTCATTAAAGGGTCCTAATGCCAGGACCCTTTAATGAAGATCCCCAACCATAAAATTATTTTTGTTGCTACTTCATTACTGTAATTTCGCTACTGTTATGAATCATAATGTAAATATCTGATATGCAGGATGTATTTAGGCAATGCCTGTGAAAGGGTCATTCGACCCCCAAAGGGGTTGCAACCCACAGGTTGAGAACCGCTGCTCTTGAGGTTATTTGCATCTTCTTCTCTGGGTGGTGGAAATCCTACACCACAGTAAGCTGCTGTGCATCTCTTCCCAACCCTGTGTTTAAGGATGGCACACTGGTGGTTTGAAATGGCCCTGGTGGGAGTATTTACACCACTGAAATTGGCAAGGGCTAAAAAGCAAGGCTTCTTCCCTCCCCAGAGGCAGCTGTAAAACATTTACCAACACACCCACTGCAGCAGGAAGACCAGCACGATGACAGCAGTCCTGTGACAATTGATGATGATGTGAACAAGGGCGGGCAGCAGAAGAGGTAAGCAGTGTCCTGGTTCCACACAGATTTAAAGGTAAAGTCAGCAGAACTTGCTGATGTGCTGCACATGAACAGTAAAGTAAAGAGAGGAGCAAAGGACTTCTGAGAGTTTGAATGTGAGTTTGGATATAAAGTTTTGAATCTGAGAACAAGGTAGACATCTCCAGCTATAATGTTGTAATAATAATTAAGGAAAAGTTTTCTTCAGAAATTTTCTTCTCAAGGGCTTTCTGTCAAGGCTCTTGAGATAGTTATCCTTAGGCTGGTGTGGTAGCTCATGCCTATAATCACAGAACTCTGGGAGGCCCAGGCAGGGGATTGTCTGAGCTCAGGAGTTCAAGACCAGCCTGAGAAAGATGTGAGACCCCCATCTCTAAAAATAGCCAGTGTTATGGTAGGCACCTGTAGTCCCAGCTACTTAGGAGGCTGAAGCAAGAGGATTGCTTGAGCCCAAGAGTTTGAGGTTGCTGTGAGCTATGACTCCAGGGTACTCTACCAAGGGTGACAAAGTAAGACTCCATTTAAAAAAAAATAGTTATCCTTTCTATAAGACAGTAGTAATTGCTGGGAGAACTGGACAACCACATGTGAAAGACCCACACCTTTCACCACTTACAAAAATTGACTCAAGTTGTAGAAAAGATTTAAATCTAAGACATGAAATGATAAAAATTTTACAGAAAGTGTGAGAAAAAGTCATTTTTTAATTAATTGATAGCTGTATACATTAATGTAAACATGGGGTACATTGTACTGTTTTCATATACAATTTGAAATACTTTCATCAAGCTGGTTAACATAGATTTCATGTCATTTGCTTAGTCATTGTATCAAAATATTTATATTCTAGTTCTAGAAAAGTTCACTTGTACCCTT
>CAUYQV010131172.1:0-21272 GCA_963574575.1 Galagoides demidoff
TTATGAAACTAATTGTTAGTTATCTTAGGAATGCTACAATCCAAATGGAGCCCTAGACTACGGGGAAAGGGGAGGGGGAGGATGGGTGAAGAGAATGATATTGTGGGGATCACACTATAATTTATCCTATTTGGGTACATATGAATTTGTCTAAAGGTTGAATATAAATGTCTTAACATAACAATTATGAGAAAGATATGATGGCTATGTTAGCCACTTGGATGAGAGTTTTCCAAACTGCATATAGAAGCAACACACTGTATCCTATGAGAGAATTAATGTAAACAATTATGATCCAATAAAAAAACAAATTTAAAATAAAAAAAAATAATATGGGGAGGGGAGGAGAATGGGACGGGAAGGGGTAGATGGGTGGAGGGAGGGGGACTGAAGGGATCACCTCTGTGGATTATCTTTCAAGGGTACAAGTGAATTTTTCTTAAAGTAGAATATAAACGTTGTAGCACAATAACTAAGAAAATGACATGAAGGCTATGTTAACCAGTTTCATGAAGATATTTCAAATTGTATATGAAAACATCACACTGTACCCCATGATTGCATTAATGTACACAACTATCATTTAATAAAACAAATAAAAAAAATAAAGTAAAAGACTAGTATGTAAATGCTATGGTCTCTGAGAAAGTAAAAAAAATACAATAAAATGAGAAAAAAAACGGAAGAAGGAAGAAAAGTATATATATAAAAAAAAAAAAAAAGAAATAGAGACCAAAAAGTGAGCCAGTTCAAAATGGGTTTTAAAAGCCCAAACCAGTGCAATCAGGATGCTCCACAGGTCAAGTCTGTCCCTTCTAAAGTGTTTTACAATCTTTTTTAAAATTTTTTTGTAATTGTTGGAGATTCATTGAGGGTACAGAGAACCAGGTTACACTGTGTTGCATTTGTTAGGTAAAGTCCTTCTTACAATTATGTCCTGTCTCCAAGAGGTGTGTCACATACCATGATCCCCCACCCCTTCCCTCCTTCCCTCTCTCCACTCTCCCCATTCCCCCAGCCCCCATGGTATACTAAGTCATCATTTGTCCTCATATCAGAATTGAGTACATTGGATTCTTGCTTCTCCATTCTTGTGGTGCTTTACTAAGAAGAATGTGTTTCAACACCATCCAGGTTAATACAAAAGATTAAAGTCTCCATCTTTTTAGTGGCTGAATAGTATTCCATGGTATTCATACACCACAGCTTGTTAATCCATTCCTGGGTTGATGGGCATTTAGGCTATTTCCACATTTTGGCAATTGTAAATTGTGCTGCAATAAATAGTCTAGTGCAAATGTCCTTATGATAAAAAGATTTCTTTTTTGAGAATGAATGAAAGTGTTTGCTTGTCTCAGGTTCATCTGATATGATACAAAAAGAAAATTTAAAAAGACAAATAGTTCTAGGACAGGTATTGCACTTGGGTGGGTATTTTCAGAAATATACACACCTAGGTGACTATCAGTTCCAATTTTTCCTCTCTGGTTGAACAGTATTCATCTATTTCCACACTACTTTAAAAAGGTGATGTTCTGGTGCACATGTGCTGTACAGACACTCAGGAGACCTAGGCTCTCTTCTGAATCTGCTAAGAATTAGACCTGTGTCCTTCTAAGTCCCAGGTTTCCTCATTTGTAAAATGAGATATTTAAGCACAATTTTAAAGAAATTCCCTTTAGGTTTAAAGTTTCATTTTCATAGATTTTTATAAAGTATTTACTCCTCTGTTCATTCATTTTTTTCATTCATTCCACAAATTTTATTGAACCCTACTCCATGTCCAGTACTATACTGATAATACGAAATAGAAAGCAGTGAAGAAGAAAAATAGAGTCTCTGTCCTCATGGAGCTTCCAGTCTAGACAAAGACAAATGATAAAAAAACAAATAAGTTCAGATTTGCTGGGGGATGATAACCAGATTAAGGGAAAGAACGCGGTATTATGTTAGAGGATAATGACATTGGGATGGGTAGGGAATACCTAGATCAACAGGGAGTCATAAATGCTGGGTACAGCTCACGGCTGTGCCACAAACTAAGCATGTGACACATTTGTCAAGTCTCTTTTCCAATCTGTGCTTTTATTAACTTCCCATTGCTGCCCTAACAAACTGATGTGCATTTAGCAGCTTAAGACAACACAAATATATTCCATTTCTGTACTTCAGAAATCCAACATGGGTCTCATTGGACTAAAAGCAAGGTGTAAGCAGGGCTATGTTTCTTTAGATTTTTAGGGGATAATTATTTCTGTGTTCATTCAGATAATCAGTAAAACTTAGTTCCCTGTTGTAGTGCCAAGGTTCCACACTGCTTGCAATGGATGGAGGGCCAGTCCCAGTACCTGCTGCTTATACATTCTTTGGTCCTGAGTTCCTTCCTCTATCTTCAAAGCCGGCACCCTCAGTGGAGTCCTTCTCACTCTGCGCATTTTTGCTCTCCTCTTCTGCTATTCTCTTGTATTTTTAAGGCCTCATGATTAGATTGGGCTCACCAGGACAATCTCTTCTTCTTAAAGTCCTTAATGTTAACCACACCTGCAAAGTCTTTTTAGCCAGGTAAGGTAACATTTTCATAGGTTCTGGGGATCAGGAAGTAGACATCTTCGGGGAACCACTATTCTACTTACCATAATGCCCCAATTTCCTTTTGGGTAAATGAAGGTACTGAACTAAGCTCTTTTAAATCAAAAATGCCATGGCTCTTTTTGCTCCCATGTTTTGCCAAAACCAGATGTTATGTTGCTTTTCCATAACAACTCATGAAGAAGTTTGCTGAGAGTAAAGGCAGAATCTCACAATTGAAGAGGGTATTCATTTCATTTAGGACCAATGATAGAGAGAAAGTTATGGTGTCATGTCTCATATAACCATGAAACAATCTCAGAGATGGAGCTAGAGACATGCTCAGAGGTGACCCCTGAAATTAAGTATTGGGGATATCCTGTGTTACATGACTGCTTGCAATCCTCTTGAATGCAATAAAATAGAATCACTTCTATTAGAGCCACATTTAGTATCTAGCAAGAAAGTAGACACAATGAACTATTGAAATGTGTAACTTCAAGGGAAATACACACAAAGCTTCTCCATATATTCTTCTAAGCATTTATCCCAGGAGTGGTGACCAGATCCCATTCCTATTTCCTGAAATGTGAGGCCATCACAGGCTTTACTGTGCCCAGGGAACCACACACATACACACACACAAACACACCTGGAAGAATGGAATTCCTACCTGATCAAATCACAATTGGTGGCTTTGCAACTCTGTTCTTAAATGGGTAGTATTCTGGCTTGGCGCCTGTAGCCCAGTGGCTAAGGGCACCAGCCACAGACACAGGAGCCGGCAGGTTCAAATCCAGCCAGGGCCTGCCAAACAATGACAACTGCAACCAAAAAATAGCCAGGGGTTATGGTGGGCACCTGTAGTCCCAGCTACTTGGGAGGCTGAGGCAAGAGAATCTCTTAGGCCCAAGAGTTGGAGGTTGCTGGCAACTGTGACTCCATAGCACTCTACGGAGGACTATAGCTTGAGACTCTGTCTCAAAAAATAAAAAAAAATTTTAAAAATGTGTAGTATTCTAACAATTCTGATTCTATTGAAAAGACATGGATATTAGCTATGATTTATCCTTTCCCTTTGTAAATTGAGAGATGACAAGACTGGTGGAGATGGCAACAACAGAAACTCTGGCACATAGGATGGAAACCAAGGCAGGTGGGAAAAAAATCTACATACTTTTCTGGGTTTTAAGTAAGTTCTCCCAAGAGCAACAGGGGGTCCTAATAAATAAGGTTTATGACCTCAATTGCTTCCTTTGTTATGCAGAATTTGCTCTAAAGTGAACTGATTAGGATTACAACCAGAGCCTTTTGAAGTAGGCTGGTCAACTAACTGATCTGTGTGGGGATGGAAGCATAGAATTTGAGCTTAAAAGTATCACTTGAATACAAGTCACTTTAGACACCTAGTCATTTCCAGAAGCTGCCAGATAAGTAAGACAATTTCAAAAATTCTTATTTTGCAGATTATTAGAAAGAATATAGAGTCTGGAGACAGAAGATCCTGTCTTAAGTCTTTTAATAAAATTACTGTATGACTTTAAGAGCAAGTCATTCAACATCTGTTTTTTCATCTTGAAGTGGGAATTAATGTCTATACCTCATCATCATTATAAGATACAAATAAAAATAGTACAAGTGCTTTGCAAGAGGCAAACATCTTACACACATTAATTGATAATGCCATTATCTTTCACAGTCCTTTGAGAAAGAGCAAATTGAGGGTGATCATTAATTTTGAGTAACTGTCTCAGTTTGTAAACGCATATTCATGTCATTGTTGGACTGATGTCTCCTCCTGCCCTGGTATCCGACAAACTTCCTCAGAGCTGGGTCTGAGTCTCTTTTCATCACCACTGGTTTTCTTAGTTTCTTGCTTAGTACCTGGCACTTAGTAGGTACTCAAATGCTTAGTGAATGAATTAAAGAAGAGCACAAGGGAAAAAACAGAGAAAAGCAACAATGGAAGGCAGGAAGAAGTTTTGGAAAAGTAGAGAATGCAGTGCAAATGTCATTCCCCGAAAATGTAGCCTAAAACTGCTAGTAGCCTAATGCTATACTTCCTAAAACAGAGTTTAAAATAATAATGAACATAACAGTCTATGATTTTCATGTAATAATTATAGTGTTCCATGTACTATTGTCATATTTAATAAATGGACCTGCAAGGTAGTATTCTTATAATCTTTATTTTACAGATGATGAAACTGAAGTTTAGGATGATTAAGTAACTTGTTCCAAGTCACACAATAAGTCAAGTGATGGAAATAAAGGCATGTCAAACCCATACAATGTAACTCAGAGCCTGTACTGTAGTATTCCATGCTAAATTTTATTTTATTTTTTAGTTCAAACAATACCTAGAGTAAACCTGCAGTGAAGATAAAGTACTTAAGGCAGACTATGGTACAGGAAAGTAAAAGGATAACGAGGAATTCTCATCCCCCTAAAAAGTGTATAATACAAGGATAAATAGGGAAACATGCAGTACAAGGTCAACAGATGGATGATATTGTAATATCTTGCCAGCCTGCTTTCATATGGATTCTATAAATTAATTCTTTTTCAAATATTCAATTAAAAAAAGCAAGTATTATTTAAAGACATCACCAGGTAAAATGACAAATGGCATACCATTTCAATTTCTCTTGAGCATGCAAATTTTAGCTGAATAAACACAAAAGAAATCAATCTACATGGTGCAAATGTGGGGGGAAAAAAAAAACAACCAAGATCTATGTCAGCAATAATAAAAGGCATCTACCGTTCGAAAACAGCCAGCTCATAGAAAATGGATACCCAAAGTGAAGAGAGAAATGCGTGATGGGAAAGCTAAGATTTTCTTCCACTCATTCTAAGTGGTCAACATTCAATTAAGGGCATACTCCTTGGGAAAAGAGTTTATAAAAAGATTCTGCAAGAGAAACCCTGATAAAGAAAAATTCTTTGCTTTTGTCCTTCTGTGGTTAGCAGCAATTTCAGATCTCAGCATGGTTTTTTCAAATATTAATTATCCTTCAAAATTCCAAGAAGTAACATTTATTTTGTGGCATGACAGACCATAACTGCATGGAAAACCATCAGCACACACCTGCTATTTAAAAATCTGACTGAAACGTATGTTGGGGAGAAATTATCGTGACCCAAAATGAGTCATATCATTTCCTAACCTTACCAATCTCAGCTTACAACATGCAGCAATAAAAAACAAATCAGATTGTCAGAATCTTAAAGATAATCTAGTCTGGAAGTAAAATACTAGTAATCCATGAGTCAAATCTAATTCAGAAAAAAGATTTGTTTCACTTGCATGGTCACACAGTGTTTTCTGTTTAATTTGGAATTAGTTACTACAAACTTTTAAAAGTTGGAAAATTCCAAAAGTATAAAAATCTGGATTTCTCTTGAAAATGTGAAATCAGAAAATATAAAGCCTTTATTTCTGATAGGAAACAATCTGCTGGTTTGAGAAGGGGTGATCCCTTCTAGATGGGAAGGGCATGCTGTCTAGGCTGGACGGTTCATATCAGCACCCATTATCTCTCACTCCTTCTTCATTCCTTTATGTTATCAGCCTGGTCTCGGTGGTCTCACCTTTCCCCTTTACAAATAAAGTGTAGAAAGTCTATGTGTTTTGATCAAGGCCATAGAAATAGGTAGAGTATTAGGATTGGGCCATGGGCTCATGGCTTCTAGAGTTTGAGCTCAGTGTGTTAACATCATCTTCATAGAGTTAAGACTCTGTGGAATCTTAACAATGACCTGTAAACACTTAGAGCATTCAATTCATTGTTAACTTACAGCCCTTAGTACTTTTAGAGTCATTTCTGTATAGTCAATTGGCCCTTTATTCATTTATCCACTTAGTATTTATTGAACATTGACTACATGCCAGACATTGTGCTAAATTCAGAGAATACAGCAATAAACACAATTCAAACTCTACCAGGGAAGACAGACAAATCTTAGCTCCTCAACTTCCCTGCAAGCCTTAAAGGCAGGGACCCAATCTGATTTACTTTTGAGCTAATACCTAATACAACAGTATAAACATGTAAGTGTCTGATAAAATGTAGGATGAATAAAGGCCTTCCTTTTTCATTTGTCCTTCACAGTAACCCTAATAAGAAAGCATGGCCAAGATCATCTCTTCAGTTTCTCCACTGACCATCAAATAAATCACTACACTGAAATTAAGTGACTCAATCACAGCTAGTCAACGGTGAAGAGATACTTGTCCTTCCTGTATAGGGTTTACCAGTAAGACACAAGGAGCATAGCAGTACTGTATGAATAACACTATTTCCTCTGAGTATTTGTCACTTTTCTCTATCACATGGGTTCTACTCATAGCTCTAGGTCAATTGGTGGTTACTATATGATCTTGCATAAATCATTTAACTTGCTGATCTTCTATTTCTTTATTGATAAAATATCAGTGTTTACAAAATGAAGCCCAGAATTCTTCACTTAGGTAAAATCACTTTTTTTCTACTTTTCCTTTCCCTCACTCCTTCCCTCCTTCACTGTCTAGTCTTTCCTCCCCCCATGCCCCACCATGTCATTAATTGTCATTAATTGTCCTCATATCAAAACTGAATACATAGGATTCATATCTCTCCATTCCTGTGATGCTTCACTAAGAATAATGTGTTCCCCCTCCATCCAGGTTAGTACAAATGCTGCAAAATCTCCATTTTTTATGGCTGAAAAATATTCCATGTTATACATATACCACAGTTTGCCAATCCAATCCTGGGTTGAAGGACATTTAGGTTGTTTCCACATTTTAGCGATTGTAAATTGGGCTATGATAAATAGCCTAGTACAAGTGTCTTTATAACAAAGGGTTTTTGTTCCTTCTGTAATGGGATTGCAGGATCAAATGGGAGGTCTAGGTTGAGTTATTTGAGGTTTCTCCATACTTCCTTCCAAAAAGATTGTATTAGTTTGCAGTCCCACCAGCAGTGTGAAAGTGTTCCCTTCTCTCCACATCCACAGCAGCATCTGCAGTTTTGAGATTTTGTGATATAGGCCATTCTCACTGGGGTTAGGTGATATCTCCAGGTGGTTTTAATTTGCATTTCTCTAATAATTAAGGATGGTGAGCATTTTTTCATGTGTTTGCTAGCCATTCATCTGTCATCTTTAGAGAAGTTTCTATTCATCTCTCTTCCCCATTGATGTACAGGATTGTTGGGTTTTTTCTTGTGGATTAATTGAAGTTCTGTATAGATCCTAGTTATTAAGCTTTTCTCTGATTGAAAATATGCAAATATCTTTTCCCATTGGGTAGGTTGTCTATTTGCTTTGGTTGTTGTCTCCTTGGCTGTACAGAAAGTAAAATCCTAAAATCTTTAAGATACAAAGAAAGAACTTTTTCTGCTTATTGCAATAATGCTGTGAATTTATTCATTTCTTTTAGATTTATGCTCTTAATAAGAATCTCTATAGAGATTATTATGTGTTGGCGGTTTAAATAAACTACAGCTAATGTGACTTCATGATCAGTAGGTAATAAATTTTGTCAGACATTCAACACTGATTCAATTTTAACAGAATAATGATGGTTCAAATGTGTTGGTCTACTTCATAGGAACATTGTTGGGATAAAATTATCAGAGTCTCATAATATCTGTCTTAATTATCCTTTGACTTACAACTGGAAGTCAAGAACCTTAAATTACCAAATTCTCTCTAATTAGCTTAGAAAAACCTTAAATTACCAAGTTCTCTCTAATTAGCTTAGTGCACATAAAGATTCCTCCTTTTCATTTTGGAAGTCTTTGGTCAGTATCTTTGTATTGTCATGTGTTTATTACAGTGGTATCTTTATTAAATTGCTCTAGAAGCACACGAAAAACAGTCTTACTTTACTTTAAAGATACTTATATTTTAAATGGAAATTTGTAGTTCTATAGGCTCTGAAAATCTTAGAATAATTATACTTTTATCATGTACAGTGAAATGTTGATAGATGGGAAACTAAAGATTCTTCAGGTCATTTCAGGAGGTTTTTAACTTCCAGGCAGTTTCTTAAAACCAATCCCCTAAGTACACATCCCACTGTGCTTTCGTATATACAGTTCTCCTTTCAATGATTCATCAGAAGGGTCAGTGTAATTCTTAGAGCAAAGGAACTGATAGAATATGATGACTGTCAAGATAGAGGTCCAGTAGTAGACATCTGGGTGGGTTTGTGCTGCTTCTGTGAAGGACATAGCTCATGCTGCACCATGTTAAATACTCTTTAAATTAAGCCCAACATTTTAGTACTGCTAGTTTCTTCACAGAACCTTTTATAAACAGAACTGTTTTCTTAGAAACCTTTTATAAGTACCATTTTCCATCCATGACCAATCCTTTAGGTTGTCCTTTGGTTTGTCACATTCAAAGGTCTTAGTTCTAACTTCCTAGTAAATTCCCAGTTCCTTTGCCATATGTGATGTATCAGATGTTTCTTGTTCAAAATAAATTCAATTTCTCCAGTTCTAGGAGATTCTGCATTTTGGAACTGGACTTCAGGGATTGCACTGAAAACAATCATGTCTCTCATTCATGAATTTTTCCAGTTCCTCCACCGCTGCCCTAGTTACAAGTTAGCAAATGCACTGGATTAATCATTTAGCAGTATGATAACTCACCTTTATCCCTCAGCTCATACTGAACCAGAAACCAAGACTCAAATAATTAGCTAGTAGGACTTGAAGACAAAAAATTTTGAAAAATTTGCTGTTCTGTAAAAACAGACAAAACTGTGCTAAAAAGTAGGAGAAGAAATTAGATAACTTAGATTCCAGGAGTAGAGAAACTGGTATACTTGAAGTGGGAGAGAAGAAAAAGGACCCCACTTGGGAAAAGAGAATGAATTGGAAGATGAGTGATGGCCCCCAGGAGCCAGTCAAATATCCAAATTAGGGAGACATGTAGCCTACCTCTACCTACCCTCCCTGTGCTTCCCAGGATCCTCCTCCCTTGTTGACTCCCAGCTAGAAGGAGGTGATTAGTGGGGAATTGGACTCATGACTCATCAAGGTCAGAAAGGACAGAGCCCAATAGATTTATCCCCTATGAACAAGAGTACTGGGATGCAAAGGAACATCATTTAATATGCCATTTCCTTAAATAGACTTCCCCTTTCCTGCCTTTGAGTTTTTGTCTTTTCCACCTATGATATCTTCCTTCCAATGACTATTGTAGCCATGCATCCCAGTTTTCCCAGTTTATTCTTATCCTATCAGTAATTAGTAATAGTGTCTCCTTTATCTCTGGTCGCTCTCCTCCTGTCCAAGTATGAACAATAGGTTATCACCACTTTATCTTTAAAAATGGACACCACAGCACTCTGGCCAGGGCAACATGGTGAACCTCTGTCTAAAAAAAAAAAAAAAAAAAAATTCTTTATTCTTCAATGTATAGCCTAATTACTACATCTTATAAAAAGCCTTCCCTAATTTCATAGGTTATCCTTCCTCTGTATCTTTTTTATATTATAGTTATTTGAAGAGATATGGTAATATTCCACCTTTATAAAAAAGTAACTTGCAAATATATCCTTTCCTTTCCTAGACATATGAGAGCCAGGACCACATTCTTCTTTTTAGTGTTATCCACAGTGACTTGTACATAGATAGTCAATGTATATTTTTGTAATTGGTTTAACATCATATGTAATTTCAACTGTCATAATCCCTGAATGAGAATATGTGGGGACAGACTTTCTATAAAATTAGTATTAGAATTAAATTATATTTTATATGCAAAATATTTAGTATGAGGTTTGGCATCCAGTAAGTTTCATAATTGGCAATTATTTAAATGTTATTATACATTATTATTTTACATTTTCTACTGATAAATTAATTAGTTCTTCCTGTGTCTCCATAGCACTTTGTCCACACATCTATTGTGGCATATCATGTTTTATCTTAAATATAAATCATGTCTTAAGTAAGATACACAAAGACAGAGACAAGTTTCTATAACAATTTTAGCATAATTCCTAGTTTATAGTATAGCTACAGAGTATAAGACTGAATTAAATTTTTGTTATAAATGCAAAATTGAATTTGCTTTTGTAAATCATATTCAATATGAAATTTGTATTCAGAATAAAGAACTCTTACAACAGTAATGAAAAGAAAAGTAGCCTAACTTAAAAGTGAGACAATGATTTGAATAGACATTTCTCCAAAGAAAACATATTGTCAATAAAAATCTCTGCATGAAAATGCATGGCACCATTAGTTGTTAGGGAAATTCAATTCAAAACCATAATAATATGCCATATCACATGCCCTAGGATGACTAAAATAAAAACGATAATAAGAAATGTTGATGAAGATGTGGAGAAATTGGAACTTCTACACATTGCTAAGGGGAATAGAAAGTGGTAGAGTCACTTTGGGAAACAATTTGGTAGTTCTTCAGATGGTAAAGTTACCATATCATATAGCAATCCCCTCATAGGTATATAGCGAAATGAAAACATATGTCTATACAAAGACTTGAACACAAATATTCACAGCAACTTCATTCACCATAGCGAAATAGTGGAAACAACCAAATATCCCTTAACTCAGCAGTCCCCAACCCTTTTGGCACCAAGGAATGATTTCATAGAAGATAATTTTTCCATAGACCTGGAGGTATAAGGGGATCTGACATGAGGTGAGCTCAGGTGGTGATGTGAGCAACGGTGGGGGGAGGGGAGAGAGGCTGTAAATACAGATGAAGCTTCACTCACTTGATACCCTGCCATCTCCTGCTATGCAGCCCAGTTTCTAACAGACCATGGACCAGTACAGTCTGTGGCCTGACAGTTGAGGATTGCAGATTTAGCTGGTAGATAGAGAAAGGAAAGACAGTATATCCCTACAGTGGAATATTATTCAGCAAAAAAGAGAACCAAGTACTGATAGTTCCTATAACATGAATGAACTTGAAACTTTATCTTTTGTGAAAGAATCCAGACACAAAACAATACAGATTATATTATTCAACTTTTATGAAATGTTTAAGAAAGGCAAACTTACAGACAGAAAGTAGAAGAGTAATTGCTTTGAGTTTGGCTTAGAAATGAAGGGTGATTGCAAATGGGTATGAGATAATATAAATACCCTAAACCTAGATTGTAGTGATGATTGTATAACTCTGTAAATATACTTAAATTCATTGACTTATGTACTTAAAATGTGTGAATTTTAGGGTATGTAAATTATACCTCAATAAAGCTGTTTAAAAGAAATCTAATTGATAACCTACTGAATTAATGAATTATAATGTAGAGAAAACCCAGATGCACTTCTGTGACTTGCAAGCCACCCTTTGCCTCAGTTTTCCAATCCGAGGGTGTTCTTCTTCCCTTCGGTTAGGGAGAGATGCTAGAAAGGTAGGACATATATAACATACCTTTGATGATTTTTTTTAAAGGGCAAGATGGTATGAACTATAAAGGAATAAGGAGCCCTAAGTTCCACTGCTGTCCACCAGCAAGTAACTGGCAGTGTGTCTGCAGACGAACCACTTTACTTCACAAGAGTTCAAATCCCTCATCTTTAAAATGAAAGCCTAACAGACCTGGTTGGTTATATGCTCCTGTCCACAACATTGCAGAAGGAGCTGGCCCAGAAGCCACAGCTGATAAGACAAATGGTAAAAGTGTAGATACAAACTCAGGCTGAACCAGATTATTCTCCTGAAATCTGGCTTTGGAACTCTGGGTCAGCAACTGTGTGAAGGTCAGGGAAAGTCCTGTCGACTCCTGCCCTTAGTCCATTTATGATCTGAGCGGTTACTGGAGGAACATAATCAACAGTGCAGAAAAAATGGAGCAAGTCCAGTGCAGAAGCCAAAAGATGCTGAGAGATGGGGCAGAGGCAGGTCCAGTCTCTCTAACCTTTCTGGCTCCCCTGAGGCTGAGCAATACTCCATGTCCTGTCTTTGGGTTCCCAGAGACCTATTTGATTCTTTATAACAATGTCCAATTTTCTTGCTGTAACTTTAGGAAGGCCTCTAGCAATCAAAAGAACTCTGTCTGGATAAAAAGATACTGCACTGACTTCTAAGAGATACTGCTCTTATACTTTTTTCATATCTGATACTCCCATCAACTTGGCCTTGGCAGCCAAGCCTGGCAACAGGACACCAACTTCTTCCTAGATGAGTTAATAATTTCCCTATTAAAATCTACTTCTTTTTCAATAAAATCAGCCTTGAAATGACCAAACCATGATATGCAAGGCTGAAATTTGCATTAGTATTTGTCAAGATTAAAGCACTATACAAATGAGTTATATTTTAATTATGCTCTTAAAATTTTTGGTTACTAGCACTAATGAAACGGAATTGTTTCTAACTTTTGAGTCACAAAAACAATGTTATTGATTACTATGAACAAAAATGGATCCCTGAACGAAAACTGGGGGAGATTTATTCTTTTCTTTTTTTGTTGCAGTTTTTGACTGGGGCCAGGTTTGAACCCACCACCTCCAGTATATGGGGCTGGCACCCTACTCCTTGAGCCACAGGTGCTGCCCAGGAGATTTATTCTTGTGCTCCAAATAAGTAATTGAAAATAATTACAGCTAGTCCCTGGATTACAAATGAGATAGGTTCTATAGGTTTGTTCTTAAGTTGAATTTGTATGTAAGTCAGAACAGGTACATAACCTCTGTTCGTATGTGTGAGTGGTAGGTTAAGTCAGATGTTTGTAACTTGGGAACTGGCTATACTACATGAGTGTACTGTAATTGTAGAGCTCAGTTTCACTTTATCTCAACCCCTGTCTGTTAACTTAAAAGCATGAATTTAAAAATTAAAGCAATCAAGGTAAAGTGTGGAATTCTGTGGTCTACAATTACCAGCACAAACAATGGCAGCAATCAACTACTCAAGAGCTACCCCTTCAGCTCAGTCATCCCTACTTTTCTTGCTGTCTGCAGTATCTAGTCTTTGGAATAGGATACTAGCTCCCAAGCAGGGAGACAGAATCTCTAGTGATTAAAATCCAGCTATACCATTTGCTTCACTCTCACTTCATAAGTGGACTTTTTTAAATGGCAGGCAAATGCAAATTAACACATTATCCCATTTTACTGAGCCTAAGTGATTTCATGTGCCTTCCAAAGAAGAAGCTAATGCACCCCACAAAGAAAGCTATCAAAAGTTTAAAGCCTTCATCCTATTTTCTCACAGACTACCCATTCTGATTTCACAGCCAGAAGAGAAGTAGGAAATCAGATGTCCAAATTAATGAGACAGAACCTATGAAAATATCTTTACCATCCTACTGAGTCATTAGAAATTAGAGGTACCACTGGTTTTTTTCTGAGTCTCATACAAAAATACTTGGGGCATAAAATAACAGGTTTAGTTTGATGTCAATGGCCCATCTAGCCAAGGTCCATTTACAACTGGGGCAGTGGTTCTCAGCAAGGGTGACTTTCTCCCCCAACAGCATCTGGCACTGACATCTTGTTGTCACAATTTCTGAAGGTGAGTAGTAATGACATCCAAGGGTTGAGATCAGGCTTACTTTGGATTAACCTGTGTCCAATTTTCATTCAAGTCTGAAGATTGTGATGACACACAGTCATCAAGATGGTATGAAAAGCTTTATCATTCACATAATGAGGTTTTTTAAAAAAGTTTTTCCTATTTTTTTATTGTTGAGGATTCATTAAAGGTACAAAGAACCAGTTTACATTGATTGAATTTCTTAGGTGAAGTCTCTCTTATAATTGTGCTACCCCCAAAAGGTGTGTCAGACACTGAGACCCTCCAGCCCCTCTATAATGAGGCTTTTTTGAGAATGTAAGGCAAGTACCAAAGCCAATCTGAAAATGACTTAGGTTTATATTGTGGTAAGGATGTTAGCTAAGGTGAAGATTTCTATCCTGGGCCTGGCTTTGCCTGATAAGAACGTCCCCCTGGAGCCCAGAGCAAGACCACCCAAGCTTTCCTAGGAGTTGCTCAGATGTGGAATGAACATGAAAAGGAAGGTGGTGAGTTTAGAAAATTGTCAGTGGTCAATATTAAAACTGGAGTCACACTCTTTATTCCACCCTACAATATACAGGATAGCCCCTAAAATATATTGGATAGCCCCAATTTCAACGATTCCAGGGTTGAGAACCCATGCACTGGAGGAAGGCTAGTCTGACTCAGATTATATCTGCACAGTGCATGTACAGATGCTGTAGGTGCCTCCCAGATGCACCACCCCCCTCAGCACGGGTGCTCCAGAGCTGTGCAAGAGTACAGCTGAGCTATGGCCCAGCTCATAGCACAGAGCCCTCTGCAATTGCCTTTGGCCAGAGAAAGGAGCTACCTGATTCAAAGCGATGTCCTTTTTCCAGGAGGAACCTAAAACCAGTGATAATACAAAGGCCCTGCCACCCTGGCCTCAATTTAGGACTCCTCTGCAGGGCCATCCAAGCTCCACAGGACCCCGCAGAGATTGGCTGAGATCTCCATTGCAATTATATCTGTGTTCAGTTACTTCTCCTGTGCAACCCTGCTGCCCTCCCCTTTTCATGGGTGTTGTTCTCACACTGCCCTTCCCAATAACTCACTGCACACAAATCCCTATCAGGATCTATTTCTGGGAACTTGACCTGCTCTTCCCCAGACCCAGACTGAGAAATAAAATTTACATTGTGCCTAGGTACACATGTTCTCTTTATATAAATGACATAAATTATCACAAACAAATGCTAACCATTACTATTATATACTCTGATATTTTCTATTATAATATTTAATGTAAAAAATAATACTGGCCATGACTCAGTACATTGATCGCACAGCACTGATGGCTCTTTATTCATAAACTGAAAAGCATTTACTCAGATGTATGACCAGATTAACTCTTTTGGCAAACTGTACTTTTAAAAATGTAGTTAGTTGACTTTTTTGCCTTACTCAATTTGATAGGCCAATTTGGATCCAAAGGCCTAATTAGTTCTATGTGTATAGCCACAAACAGAAAAAAAATTTTCAGCGTTAATGAAATGAGCCTCATTACTTTTAATCACATATTATATATAAATCCAACGAAGGCTAAGAGATCGTTAGCCCTAGCCAAACTTAGTACACTTAGTCTGGTCATCATCACATCATTAGCAACTAACTGGCTGCTACCACAATCCCTAAAGAGTTGATATTTTTCAACATTCCCCTAACAAACCTGACTTAAATCGTTTCTTAAATGATCCCCTTTTTCTTTTCTGAAAGAGAGCAAAGACTTCAATGAGGCTACAACCAAGAAAGTTTTACTGAAGACAATTTTCAATAAGTAGGAAAGTGATTAAGAAGATAAATTGATATGTGTGCCTTTTGCCTTATAAATATCATTTGTAAGAGCAGCTAGAAGGTGCATCTTGACAGGATCTAGTGCCTCTGGGAGGTGGGCTCACTTGCAGCCTAGGAGAGAGCCACAGCTTGCACACCAGGACAGTGATGACAAAACACCAGTGAAGCCTTAGCAATTGTTTCATGTTCTCCTGGTACAAAGGGAGAGACAGAGGCCCCAGCCAGGTAATCTCACAGGCAGCAAAGTTTAAGGAATAAACTAGAACTCCTGACAATCTTGTCCTGATGCTCTTTCTGTCACACTGTGGGGCTTCTGGTGTGAAATTTTCTTTTATCATCAACAGCATGTGCTTCATGATTTCCCAGAGGATTCATTCAAAATAAGTTCCAAGAAACAGGTGGAGGTGTTTCCCACTCAAATATATACCTACCAGAGGGCCTGCTGCCAACGTTAGAAATATTTTGACATCTCTAGAAGCAACTCTAAAGCAGGCAGAAGACTACTCCTTATCTGTTTTCTTTTGATAAAAGAGGCAATTCCGAAATCTATTCTCTTCCTGCTACCCAGAAAAGCTGCTAAAACCTGCTACACTTCATCCTTTGAAACATTAACTGAGTCCTTGGCAGTGGAAAGAATTTAGCACGATTCTGGCATAATGTCTTAGGGAAATTATACCTCATTTGCTCATTTTGCAGGTGTTTGAGCTAGTGTAGATTCCTCAAGTCAAGATCTTAAGAAAGTTTTCATTCTAAACGAGCCTTATTTAGAATTGCCCTTTCCGAATTCCTATCTGATGCTTTAGCAGGCTTTGTAAGAAAATCCCTTTATCTCTTTTGGATTTCTGGAAATCCTGCTGGTTGGACCCAGAAAAGCAAACAATTTTGGTTAAGTAAATCTCAGATCTTTAGGACACACTAATGTGAGTGTTTGCTATTAGAACACATGTAAATATTTTATGAGAAAGATGCTTGCCTAAAATAAACATTTTTAAAAGATCGAATGAAACTTTCATTTGGAAAGTACTTTTCTCTAAGGGGTTCAAAAATGCTTTATAAATTCTTGCTTGATCTTAAATCAAGATTTTGTTTTTAGCTTGAAACTAGCAACTATATCCCTCCTGCTATGTCTTATGTCTGAGTACAGTTTCCATGCAGGGAAAAAGATCCATGATCTCATCCAAAGTTCCCCAGGAAGAGTTTAGAAATCTGGAAGTCTGGCCTCTGGCTCTCAAGTGAGGGCTGATAACCAGCTAGGTGACCTTGAGTGGGTCACTGCTCAATCTTAAATTCTTGAAAGAGCCTTTCTAGTTTGACAGTAGGAAGTTACCTAACCCTGAAGGCATGACAACTTTGGGAGATAGCAATCTATGAAGTAGCTCACTGTTTATGGTTAATTACAGTAAAGAGCTATACGATTTTTATTTGATAAAAATAAACCTCATTCAGAATGAACATCAGTTTTCCATTTCTTCTTTTTTTCATGTTTATAATTTCAGTCTAAAGTTCCAATTAATGTGAATAGGACACGGAACATGAGTTTAAGAAAAGAGATAGGTTCGAACCCTAGTGGTTTCAATGATGAATGATGTAACAGTGAGGAAATTATCTCTGAGTCTCCATTTCCTCAGCTGTGAATTGGAAATAATATCAACACAATGAAGTTGTCATAAGCATTAAATGATTTATACATGTAAGGTCCCTGACACATACAGTAAGCATTCAAGAGTTGGTAGAGACTCTTAGGATCTCTAATACTGACATGTTTATCCAGCTTGTGAGTGAACTGGAAATAACTATTTTCCAAATGAGGTTAGTGGAGAAAAGGATGGTTACAACGTGTGTTGAAAATGATAATATTCATCTTGAGAAGAAAAGAAATAAATAAGGAGAACCTTCTGGAAATAAAAGGACCTCATAAATGAGAGGAAAGATATATTGTGTGGATCAGAATAATGTAAGTTATAACAAGATAAGCTAGGCTTTGAACGGCTCCTGCCTGATTTGAAGAATAAAATTATGAATCCTCCATAAATTCTCAGTAAATCCACAAGCCACCAAATGTTGACATTCTATGAAATGACAAAAAGATCTGTCTGCTCCTGAGAATAATTGAGATTTTTCTTTAAGTAATTGGGAAAAAAAGATGCTGAAAACATGTAAACATTGATACTAAAAACGGAACTGAAAACAATGATTTCTGACCACGAAATGCTACTTCTTTAACATCATAATTAGTAATGTACAACCCTGGAGAGGATATAAACTTCTCAGTCATTTATTAAACACTTAAAGATCACCACCCATATGCCAAACTCAGTGACGAACATAGAAGAAAAAAATATGTGCAATAATTCCTTTTCTCTAGAATCATCTATCATATACTCCCCGAAGATACAAGAGTCCTGTACAACTATCTTGTTCTACTGGCTGAGCCCCCGTGAAGTGTCCAGGTACTGAGCTAAGTGTTTTCTTTATCATATCATTTGCCCTGACAGATGCATTTCTGCCTCTGCTAGAATATGACAAGGCACTTTCTAACCCAAGGCCACACTCTTCACTTGTGAACAGATGCTGTAACCAAAATCTGCATCCCTCTAACTTCTGCCTAATCCCCCTAGAGCCACACAATATTGGGCTAATTCTTTTTCCACGTGTCAGCTGTTCAATGCTGTCAACTAGCAAGGACTCCCATTATCATCTGTGGATTGATCATTCCCTCTTTCCAGAAATTCTTATTCATTACTATCCCCAGTAGCTAGGGCTGTACCTAACACATACTAGGAATTCAAAAATATTTTTGCTAAACATAAAATATAGCCACATATCCCAGATGTCCTAGCAATACATGTAACCTACCCAATAAATAAAATCAGAATTAAGCACAATCTCCCAAGTATAGTTTGACCAATATGAAGCACACTGGGTTTATTCTCATCCCTTTCCTTTATCTTTTTCTTTTCTTTTCCTTTTATTTATTTGTTTATTTATTTATTTATTTATTTTTTGAGACAGAGTCTCACTATGTCACCCTTGGTAGAGTGCTATGGAATCAGAGCTCACAGCAACCTCAAACTCTTGGGCTTAAGTGATTCTCTAGCTTTAGCCACCCAAGTTGCTAGGACTATAGGGGTCCACTACAACACCCAACTATGTTGTTGTTGTTGTGATTGTCATTATTGTTTTCTCATCCCTTTTAACATAAACCAATAAAACACAATCTTGTCTGGCAAAAATGTCACCCACTCAGCTTAAACATGTAGTTAAATCAGAGCCCTAGTTGCTCATAGGAGCATTTTTTTCAGTCAGGCCTCACCAGTCCCTCCTTTGTGTGATTAATACATGGGGGGTGGGGAGAATTTTGCTCTTTAGCTGTAAACATAGGTCCTTGTATTTATTTGTATCTTGTTAAATGTTGCCCAGTTTTACCCCATTGGCTAGTTTTGCTTAAATGAACCATGCATTTTCTAACACAACTTCTAACTTCCTTTATTTCAAGACTTCCATATCTTGATATCTTTCTGTATCTTACCTAAATTATTGAACAAAAAACAGACACATAGAATAACACTACCAATGGGGGGACCTCACCTAATGTGCATAATGCAATGGCACATGTCAAAACTATTAAGAATAGAGTAGAAATGTCTTAACACAGCAAATAAGTAAGCGAGAAGATGGTTATGTTAATCAGTTAGATGTAAGCATTCCACATTGTATATCAAATCAGCACATTGGACCCCATAAATGCATTAATGTACACAGTTATGATTTAATAAAGAATAAAAAAAGAAGAAAGAATAACACTATCAACCTGGCTCAAAGTTGATACCTATACACCAATCAACTTTGCAATCTTCCTAATGTATTATCACAGCAGACGTATTCTTCAAGGACATTATATAAAGGTTTCTCAAATGCTTTGCTCACAGCTAGTAATCTCAATTTAAGGGTGAGTATGCTGGGGGGCATCCTATATTTTGATTCATCTAACCTATTGTTTATTGCATACATTTTATACTCTAAATCTTTTCAGGCTTTACTTTGAGACTAATCCCAGGTTCTTATGGCATAAAACCCCTTTTTTGGTACATTTCAAGTCACTTCTCTGCTTTTCTGTCATATTCCCCCTTATCTGGGCCAATGAATGTTTATGATTCAATAAGAGAGAAGAGCAATTCAAGGAAATGCCAGCTAAAAATCTCCAAACGCTATTGAAATATTATCTGGCTAAATGTGTTAGAAACCATTCTCCCTCACAGTTCCTTTAAGTTTCTTTCTAATACAAGAATTTCAATGTATGGGATAAATTAACACCCAGATTTTATATCCAACTACAGAGTAATTGAATAACCGTGAGAGAAGCATATCTTGGTTATTTCAAACCAGCTGAAGATTAACATGGAGACTATACATAATTAAACTTTTAAGAAACTTTGCAAGAAGGAAGATTATAGCTCTTTACAAGGAAGAAGCGCTTCCTTGTTATTTCTATTATTTTCACTTTAGCTTCATTGACAAATTTAGACTTTTGGAAAATGTTATCTCTAGTTATTCAGGCTTTACCATCTGTTTGTATAGAACAATTTATTTTTCTTGGGGAAAACCACGCATCTTTGATTTGAAATAAATCACATGTTCTATTTCTAATGTCCTTTCACAAGGATTTCCACAACTATTTCAAAGGGTTTTTTCTTCTTTTTTTAATATTTAAAGGGAAAAGAATCCATTCAAAATTCAGTTGAAATACAATCATGTGCATTCACCAAGGGGAATGTAAAGGTCTTTCTTGAATATTTTCAAATAAAATAAAGGAACAAAGTCAATCAAAATTGATATAACATTCAATAATAATAATTCAATAATAAAAATTGATACAACATTCTATAATAGGAAACTTATTTTTTATACAACTGGTTATGTCATTGTTTTGGTAGGCATTTCATGAAATATAAAATAATGAGCTTCTTGCTATTTTTTGTGTTGGTTGAAAAGTCCCATCTCACCATTTACGTTCTTCATGAGAAGTCTTTTGTGATTAAGATCATTAGCTACAGTAAGTTTATCACTTTTTTTAACATTTAACAAGGTATATTTTAATGAAAATTTGGTGTTCTGTGGGGTCAGAGGGATCTGCCCAGCAATTAAAGTGTTCTAGGGAGGTTGATGCCTCCTACACCACCTTGTACCTTTGTCACACCCAGTCACTGGAGACCCCAGAGGAGGGCTGTGACCTAGTTGCCCAATAAGCGAATGTGGTATATGTACACCATGGAATACTATGCAGCCCTAAAGAAAAACGGAGACTTTACCTCCTTCATGTTTACATGGATGGAACTGGAAAATGTGCTTCTTAGCAAAGTATCTCAGGAATGGAAGAAAAAGTATCCAAT